>OY725495.1:3052220-3131546 GCA_963281255.1 Aphrocallistes beatrix
TACAATGAATTATGAATATAAACAGTAAAATACCCAAAAATAAAACAGTTTCAAAAATATACATTTTTGTTACGTCATAGTTCCGGTTTGCTTCGGGAGTTGGTTTCAGTTCCAGTTTTCACAAAGAAAAGGAACTCAAAACTTAATTTACTCAAGTTTTTCGTTTTCTCCATATGTAAAAACATAAGTATTGCAATTTATGAAAGAATTTGATGAATATTTTTCGAGTTATTCGAGTTTAAAATGGGATGGGATTTTACCATTGTGAAAATCCTTGGTCAAAACAGCAAAAATTCAAAAATTTGTGACGTCATAACTCAAAAACCACATGACCGATTGATCTGAAATTTTCACAAAAGTAAAGACATATACGTGCCCTGTCACACAGCAAATTTCAGACCAATCGGTTGATGGTGGTGAAATTATTGGTTTTTTGACATGGAATTCCCCATATATATATATATACTATATATATATATGTTAGAACAAATTTGCGAAATCAATAATTATGCATAATTGTTCATTTTACAACAATTATGCATAATTGTTTGTCTAATACGACAATTATGAATAATTGTTGTGAAATGAACAGTTTACATAATTGTTTAAAATGAAAGCAACAATTATGCAAAATTGTTAATGGTACTGTCACGAAAATTTTGATCCAGGGGACCAATTTTTTTCATGGAAAATTGGTCCTATGCTGAAAGTTTTGATCCTGTATGGACAAATTTTCCATGGAATATTGGTCCGGGGAACCATTTTTTTCACAGTTAACCCGATTTCTCCAATTGAGGATGTATGTATTGTATCAAAAAATTAGATAAGCTAAACATGTAGTATATCTAATTAGATGATGGTCAATGAGAAACTCAGAATACACATTCTGTTGATTTTTGATATTACTGGTAACATCTTCACCCAGAGGTTCTGGGTCTAAATGAATTTTAACCCTAGCATTTAGACACAGGTTCAATATTATGGAATTTCGGACGGGACTGTTCATTGGTGACCGTTATAGCAGGTTCGACTGTCTATATATACAGTCGACTCCGCTTAATATAGTCACTGTTTAATCGGGTCAGCCGCTTAATCGGGCCACTTTTGGCAGGACCGGAATAGCTCTCACACATAGAAGCTAATACAAAAATATTATCGGTTAATAGAGTTCTCCGCTTAATCGGGTCAAAATATCCCCTGACCGATGTGACCCTATTGTCGACTGTATACATATGGGGAATTCAGTCGACTGTATACATATGGGGAATTCAATGTCAAAAAACCAATAATTTCACCACAACCGATTTGTCTGAAATTTGCTGTGCGATAGGGCACTGATATGTCTTTACTTTTGTGAAAATTTCAGATCAATCGGTCATGTGGTTTTTGAGTTATGACGTCACAAATTTTTGAATTTTTGTTGTTTGACCAAGGATTTTCACTATGGTAAAATCACCATCCCATTTTAAATTCGAATAACTCGAAAAATATTTATCAAATTCTTTCATAAATTGCAATACTTATGTTTTTACATATGGAGAAAACGAAAAACTTGAGTAAATTAAGTTTTGAGTTCCTTTTCTTTGTAAAACTGAAACTGAAACCAACTCCCAAGTAAACCGGAACTATGACGTAACAAAAATGTATATCTTGTAAACCGCAATAACTATGCATTCAAATTTGATCTTATTTGATAGCCAATAGACTACTTCCTATAAAGCTATAACATAATTTCCACGTCTAGGTTCAATGGTTTACGAGTTATTAGACAAATTACCAATTGTGACCAAAGTGATCATTTGTCTAATAACTCGTAAACCATTGAACCTAGACGTGGAAATTATGTTATAGCTTTATAGGAAGTAGTCTATTGGCTATCAAATAAGATCAAATTTGAATGCATAGTTATTGCGGTTTACAAGATATGACCACAAATGATCAAAATGCGTTTCCATAGCAACGCTGGAATGTAACAACATTCCATGAAAAATATTCACTTTTCGCATCAACCCATTCACAGCTCAGTTCTATACAAAAAAATCTAAATAAAACAAACACTTAGAAGTGCCCTTAAACAACCTCTGAAATTCACTAAATGTGTCCCAAATATAACTTATTGTGCAATCATATAATGACTAATCGAAATTTTAACAACGGATATGGATACTTTGGCGTCATATTTATATATGCTGATTTCGAAGCTCTATTCTGTGTCGTTCATGATTTTGGCAGATCATGTATTTGATCAACCATCTTCGACCGCATCCCTGGTCCATTTTTGAGATTTAGATGGAAGGCCTTATATACAGAGTGCTATGGTCGGACTAAATATCGGATTGTTTAGCAAATATTAGTCCTCTAAAATTAACTTTTCAACTCATTAGTGACATTTATTGCATTCCTATTACATAGCAACAACAGCATTGCACTGTTTATGTTTAGTCTATCTGCGGTCAAATATACAACAGACTTATAATTCCGAATGCACATATCAATAGCAGAATGTTGTAAGAATGGGTGATATTATAGAGGAAGACATAAAAGCATTTTCAAAATGGTAGAAATTGAGAGTTGTCAGGTCAATTTTATATTTTTACAAAAGGCGTAAAATTTTGAGTTATATGTAGAAATCGTTCACAGGCACAAAAATGTGAATAACTCAAAGAGAACATATGGAAACCAAATGCATTTTTTTATACAATGAATTATGAATATAAACGGTAAAATACCCAAAAATAAAACAGTTTCCAAAATATACATTTTTGTTACGTCATAGTTCCGGTTTACTTGGGAGTTGGTTTCAGTTTCAGTTTTACGAAGAAAAGGAACTCAAAACTTAATTTACTCAAGTTTTTCGTTTTCTCCATATGTAAAACATAAGTATTGCAATTTATGAAAGAATTTGATAAATATTTTGAGTTATTCGAATTTAAAATGGGATGGTGATTTTACCATTGTGATAATCCTTGGTCAAACAACAAAAATTCAAAAATTTGTGACGTCATAACTCAAAAACCACATGACCGATTGATCTGAAATTTTCACAAAAGTAAAGACATATCAGTGCCCTATCGCACAGCAAATTTTCATTTCAGACAAATCGGTCGATGGTGGTGAAATGATTGGTTTTTTGACATGGAATTCCCCATATACTACGTATGTATATATATATATATATATATATATATATATATATATATATATATATATAGACAGTCGACTCCGCTTAATAGGGCCACTGTTTAATCGGGTCGCCGCTTAATCGGGCCACTTTGGCAGGACCGGAATAGCTCTCACACATAGAAGCTAGTACAAAATATTTTCGGTTAATAGGGTCCTCCGCTTAATCGGGGCAAAATGTCCTCTGACCGATGTGGCCCTATTAAGCGGAGTCGACTGTATATATATATATATATATATATATATATATATACTATATGTATATACGTATATATATAACAAATTGATTGAAGAACCTGCCAGGCGCAGAAAACTGGCATGTGGGAGTCTTTTGGCTATGGCTCCACTAAGCTCTGAGCTCAGACGATAATGTCGACTCAAAATGGAATTATGACGCCATTGTCACCTTTTTTAGAATTAGAAATTTCAGTTTTTCGACCATAACTCAGCCATTATTGGTGATTGAAGGCTGAAATTTTAATAGAATGTGTATATTAATAGACCTCACATATGATACAACTATTATCAAAAAATGATGACTCATCACTCTGTTATTACGTCATCATTACGCATCAAAAATAGCTAAATTGACAAATTTTGTGATTTTTCGTGCGATATCGATTATAAAAGTAGAACAGGCGTATTTAGAGATGCTATCTCCCTTTTAATTAATCAATGTGGCTCCAGGCGCCCGAAGGGAGCCTCCGGCGGACACAAAGTGCACGCCAGCCGCGCAGCGTAAGCAAGCGAAACGCGCTTGTATCAATTAAAAGATGTCAATGTCACACCTAACAATAATTATACTTTCTTGAGTCCAAATCTGAGACCTTTTATTGTATAACGAACGAAATCAAAATATATACGTATATTATTTCTATATTTTGATTGCAAATTCTGTCAAAATAGGCCCATTTTAATAGTATTTGAATGGTATATTTCTTGATTAACAAAATACATTTGTTCCAGTACTCTACGTATGCGACCCTAATAGCAGACCCAAATAATTACAAATAAATACTTTCTATGTGCAATATTCCTACTTTACACAGTGCTAAATGGGAATATTCCAAAAACTGGGATAGATCGATCAAATCGAATAGTATTACATACCTCTATCTCCTTTATTATGAAAAAACATTTTGAAAATTGGGGTCACATTTTCATTGTCAAAGCAAGTAGACATTCAGAGCCTACCTTATCTGGCAGACGATGGACTATTTCCAAATTAAGTGGTAGTATTATTTGTACTTTTATTAAGAAGTATGTCTAGGCTCTGATTATGCGTTACACATTTTATTGTAAAATAATCAAATTAATACCATAGAACTTCAATTAAGTTTGATGGCTCTCTATAAATTCTAGTGACTCAAATTTTCATGGGAATATCATCAAAATCATTTAATTAAACAGGTGACTTGGATCTAGCTACACATACACAGTTTATGTAAGAATATAATATCAAATAAATTTAAACTGCTGAGTTGGATCTGGATTTATAATACATCATTTTTATTGAGATATACTCTACCTGGACAAAAGTATTCGTACATCCCAAAATTTCTCATACAAATAGTTATAATACTAATCAATTTATCGAGTCAAAGGTACAGTCGACTACGCTTAATAGTGTCACATCGGTCAACGGACATTTTGCCCCGATTAATCTGAGAGCCCTATTAACCGAAAATAATTTATCTTAGGTTCTATGTATGGGAGCTATTCCGGTCCTGCCAAAAGTGGCCTGATTAAGCGGTTGACCCGATTAAATAGTGATCCTATTAAGCAGAGTCGATTGTATTTAATTTGTAAGACTACACTAAATTTATTTAGCTTCAAATTCGAATTACCCACTTTATAATCTTTCAACTTGTTTACTCTCCAACAATGTTGAACATTTCTAAACTGCCACCTCTAATTTACAAGTAGATGGAAGCTATTAGAGTGTACGAATACTTTTGTCCAGGCAGTGTATACAATTCGTGACCAGACAATTAGTAACAGGATTATATGCAGACTAGCATCAATTTAATACTTGTAATGATGGCATCAAAGTACATGCATCCGTTGTCAAATTTCGATCAGTCATCATATCATTGCGGCAACAGGTCATTTTAAGGACGATTTTGGCGATTTTCTAAGCTGTTTTAAGCTTGCTTCTAAATGTTATTAAGGTATACATTTTGTGTAGAGCTAAGATTAGTACTAGTTGATTTGAAAAATTTAGAATTTTCCAATGGAATGTTGTTACATTCCTACGTAGCTATGGTGAAGTATTTTTGATCCGTTTGAGCCATATCCTGCAAACTATAATAACTAGGTCTTCAAATTTGATCGTATTTGGTAGGCAATTGGTTACTTCCTATTAGGTAATACGTAATACAATTTTAACTTCTAAATTCACAAACTACAGAGTTATGGACAATTTAGTATTTTAGTCACATTCTTAAAATCAACCCATACCTCAAAAATCGTTGAATTTAGAAGTTCAAGTTGTATTATTACCTAATAGGAAGTAGTCTATTGCCTATCAAACACGATCAAATTTGAAGACCTAGTTATTACAGTTTGCAGGATATGGCTCAAACTGATCAAAATGCTTTACCATAGCAACGTAGGAATGTAGCAACATTCCATTGAAAAATTCTAAACTTTTCAAATCAACTAGTACTAATCTTGGTTCTACACAAAAATCACACCTTAATAACATTTTGAAATAGGGTTAAAACAGCTTAGAAAATCGCTAAAATCATCCTTAGAATGACCTGTTGCGCAATGATATGATGACTAATCAAATTCTACCAACAAATATATGTACTCTGATATCATGTTTATATATGCTGGTAATACACTCTTAAGGTCTATTCTGCATGGCAACGATTTTAGGTTAATCATGTATTTTTTTCAATCGGCTATTACTTCATCCCTAGTCCATAATTTTCAGTCTACTGTGAGGCATTATTAGAGTACGTAGGCTATGGACAGACATATTTAGCGATGTTATCTGTTTTATAATTAATCAAGAGCTTAGGCGTCCGAAAGACGCCTCTGGCGGACACAAAGTGTCCCCCAGCCCGCAGCGAAAGCAAGCGAAGCGCGCTTGTGACATTTACACAATTCGAATCAATGCTGAGTCCCCCTTAAAACCAGAGTTGCACGCGGGCCGACTTTTCTTATCGGCCCGCGGGCCGTGCGGGCCGAATATAATAGTTTGCGGGCTCCGCGGGCTGGAAATCTTGGCAGGACTCCCCGCGACAACCAACAACCGAGACGATGTTTTTAATTGTCACGAGGGACTAATTATAGAATACTTACATAAATGGAACTTTGTTAGTTTCCACTTATTTGTAATCGAAAATCATTATTTGGTACTATGCGGGACAAAGTCCAACCTGCAGGGCCGGCGGAATAGGCCCGGCCGGTCCGGCTTTGGCCGGACCAATTTTATGTCATTATGGCTTATTTTCATATGCAAATTTGCTTTTGGCCGGACCAACTTTCGCTATGGCCGGACCAATAAAAAGTTGCTTCCGCCGGGCCTGACCTGTAATGCACTTTGGGGATACAACGCTCAACTTGCAGCAAGAGTATGACATATATATCAATGGTGGAGTTGCATCAGATAATGATGAAGAAAATCCCCTGACCTATTGGGCCACAGTCCAACACCGCTTTCCCATCTTGGGAAGACTGGCTCGACATGTTCTATGCTGTCCGGCCACTTCCGCGCAATCCGAACGTGACTTTTCACACACCGGAATGATATTAACCTCACGAAGGTCGCTTCTTTCACCAAAATATGTCAATTCGTTAGAATTTATAGCTGCTGCTCATCGAGCAGGACTTGGCACATTTTGAAACATGAATATTTAGTCTACTTAATATGTTTATAGTTTATAACTTACAAAGCGGGCAAAAATATTTATGCGGGCTTCTTGCGGGCCAAAAATATTTATGCGGGCTTCTTGCGGGCCGAATAATTTAGTTGTGGGCCGCAGGCCGGGTTAACTTAAAATTGCGGGCCGCGGTTACAAATTTCGTCCCGCGTGCAACTCTGCTTAAAACCATTGGTCATGCATAATTAAGAATGTATTACCAGGATTATATATGAACATGTTATCAAATACATATATTCATTGAGAAATTATGATTAATCATGTTATTTCCCAATAAACTATATTTTGAACATAATTTTCATTTTCTGATATGTGTCAAACACGCTTAGAAGCATTATTGACAATTTTCACTTGAACCAAATTGAGGATGAGTTAATTCAAAATTTTTCAATGGAATGTGGTTCCATTCCTTATTTGCCATAAATTTTTAAGCCATATTATTCATGGTTAAAGATTTTAGGATCTGTTATATACGAGTATTTATTCAATGGCCTTTTCTTAATCCATAGTTATGGTTCACAAATTTGGTGACTTGATCTTAAATAAAATAGGTCACCTAAATTCTATCATAGAGCACCGTTAATACTTGATAAGCCTCTAGGCCAATGAAAATCGATGAGAGATCCTTGGATTCATTGTATTAAATGTTTGCAGGCAAATGAAGAATTTATCAATTTAAAAAATAAATTTGACTCCAATTAATTGGGACAAATATTGAGGAACGGAATATTATCTATACATAGAAGCCAATACAAAAATTTATCATTGACTTTTTCACTGACTTGTCAAGGCTGTTTGGACTTGGCATTTCTGCTAAGTAGATCAATAGAGAGAAGGTTGTACTAAAAATGCGGTAAAGTAAGGACAAATCCATTTTCTGTTGAATTTAATTGCTATTTAGTTTTCATATATACAAATGGATCGCCGAATTAAGTCCGATTTTGAAGTAGGAATAAGTTCGAAAATATTTCTGAAGTTGGTCCGAGAGACTAATATTTTCAGGAATTTTGGTTCCGGGAACATTTCTTAAAGGGAAAATTAGTACGGGAGACTATATTTTCATGGAATATTGGTCCGAGAGATCAATTTTTCATTGAAAATTGGTTTTATGCTTATAATTTTCTTACAGTTTTTGGGACCATTAATTTTAAACATTGTTAAATATATTTGTAGTTAAGTTGACTTGTTCAATTTATATTGGTGAAGACGATATTAATCGACCGAATCTGGAGGTATTAATTTATAAACATACCATCAAAATACACATATCTTTTGTTAATTCTGATTAGTGATCATATATCGCATAATAAGAGATTATGGACAATATTGAAAACCATTTTGAAAATTGGGGTCACATCTTCATTGTCAAAGCAAGTAGACATTCAGAGCCTATCTTATCTGGCAGACGATGGACTACTTCCTATTAAGTTATTAATTCATTAATATTCGTATAAAGATTTTTCCAGTCTGAGAATATTTGAATTATAATATGAAGAACGGTATTATGCAGCTGTGTGTCCAAATTCATATATCAATTGCGTATGTTCTCCAATTTTAGTTATACAATTCGCAAATCGTGGATAATTCCTGACCCATTCGATATTGTATAAAATTTTTAAATTATGGATTATTTTATAAAAAGTTGTTCGACTCAAAGAATAATCATATCAGTGTGAGCCACTATAGGTAATTCACTGCTATTATCTATAGTGGTTAAATGGACGTATGTGGCATAAATGGCACTGATTGATAATTACAGAAAGTTACGAATGAATGATCAATTGGAAAATTAACTGTGACCTCAGACTGTTTAGAAGTAATTCTTTTTAGTACATTTGTAAATGAAATAATTAAGTTTTCAAATACTTTTGTCCCTTTGATGTAGAATGGATTAGTCAACAAACCAATATTTTTTCAACATAGTTTAAAATATGTGAATTTTTGTTCCCTTTTAATTTTAATGATATGATGACTAATCGAAATTTTTCCTACGGATATATGCACTTTGATACTATGTTTATATAGGCTAGTAATACATTATTAATGCCTATTCTGCATGGTTAACGATTTTAGGCTAATCATGTATTAATCCATTCGGCTACTACTTCATCCCTAGTCCATAATTTTCAGTCTACTGTGAGGCATTATTAGAGTAGGCTATGATCCATCATTATATTTCATAATTTATTGAAGTAAGTGCTGCTAACGTAGCCTTAGCAGTTAGCTAACACTTCCTGTATCCCTAACATATTTAGGCGCAGCTAGCACTTCTAATTTGGAGTTGGAAGCAACTTAAGAGTTTGACATTGGAAACCATTCATAAGAGTTTCAAGCAAGTATACTGGATTTGGCAACAGCACTTAGCTACCCTTTTGCTACGTCTATGATTTCCAGCATATTCGCATTTAAACACAGTATCCATATTTTGCGTTACCTGTAAGCTTGTTCTGCGACAAGCATAGGCGCCCAACCCGGGGGGCTGAAGGGGCTCGAACCCCCTCTAGATTCGAAGGTGGCACATTGAGGCAATACAAATTTTATAGCTGATACCCCCCTAGAACTCCAAAATTGCCCATCGATTTCAAAAGGTCCAGTGCCCCTGGCACCAAGTAGGAATTATTCCTTGTCGCAAAACAAATACTATCAAATAAGTACTATATTACACCCAATGTTATGTCACAAAGACTGCGTTCTTTCCACTTTTATTACAACACATAGCAATTTAGATATGTAGCATACACTAACCAGATAAAAGTATTGTACATTATTGTATTTCCCATACAAATAGTACTAAATTAGATCTTTTCATGAAGAGTAATGTACTTGTATTTAACAGGGCCGGCGGAACTGGTCCGGCCGGTCCGGCTTTGGCCGGACCAATTTTATGTCATTATGGCTTATTTTCATATGCAAATTTGCTTTTGGCCGGACCAACTTTCGCTATGGCCGGACCAACTTTCGCAATGGCCGGACCAATAAAATGTTGCTTCCGCCGGGCCTGTATTAAAGCTCTAAGAGATATAAAGAGTCTGATTTGAGAGTCGAAATCTATAGATTCGAATTAGAAATAGTTGAACATTTCTAATAAATTGATCAACCCAATAAGTAAAATATTAACTTGTGGCGCAAGAAGTAATTCATTACCATCATGTATAGTGGTAAATAGGGACATATGTAGCATAAGATGACAGTGATTGATAATTTGAAAACTTTGGGTAATAGTTGGGTAATAGTAATAACTAAAAGTATTTAATATATATTTAGAAAAACAAACATAAATTGGTTGACTGATGAAAACATTCTAAGAAGTTAACCGGATCTATATTATAATTGGTAAAACGTTCGATAAACATAAATCAGAATGCCTGATCAGAACATAATAAGGATACAATAACAACTGTAATTATGCAGTATTTGAATGTAGCGCTGCTCTAGCAACTTTTTTTAAAAAAATTTAATCAGTAATTCTAGTGTATCCTTATAATTATGTTTAATGATACGTATATCGAAATATGCGATTCTAATATACTGGGGTTTCCAGCAACCCTTTGCTACTCCTTAATTCCTAGCATATTTGCTTTATAGAAGCAGTATCCATATTTTGGTCACTAGTACGCAAGTATGTTCTGCGCCATGTAGGAATATTCTTACTTGGCGAAAATTCCTAGTTGGCGCAGAACAAGTACACTATCAAAATGAGTATATTACGTCCAATGTTATGTCACAAAAACTACTTCGTTCCGTTAATTACAACAGACAACAATTTGATATGTAGCATATATATGTTCTCCATAACGGTTTTTGAGAATACCATAAGTGTGAGAAGAATGGAATGTTGACACATGGTGTAGACTGTTTGTGAAAATGGTCTCGTTTACCCATTTAAATGAAAGGTTCAAATCCTGAAGTAGAAGAATAACACACAACACATAATTATTCCACATAAAATAGTACTAAGTGTGTCTATTCAAGAAGGTAAATGCTAAACATAATGGATAAAACTAGTCGGATTTCGGATACGAAGTTTACATATTCGAATTAGTCATGGTAAAATTATTCTAATCAACTATTTATTCCTAAAGGTTTCAAATTATCAATCAGTGCCATCTTATTCATTTAAACCACTATCAAGGTTCATAGAGATATACTATTCCCTCTTTTTAAATACCTCAATGATATGGTCTACACGAAAACATTTAAAATCAAAACCTGGGCCGTTCGACTGCTTTAAACATCGAAATTTTATTTTAATAAAGAGATACAGTACACCCTCGCTAGTCCGAACCTCGCTAGTCCGAACACCTAATTCTTAAAATCCGAACACCCAAAATATAATTTTATTCGCCTCTATGCTTTGAATAGACGTTTATAAACTTGAATCTATCAATAAGATTGAGAAACCTCGTTAAATAAGCAATCATAGCAAAATAATATCCTTAATATTCTAACAATACAAATTTATTATAATTAATGCCCTATCGAATTGGTGTTATTTCACTAATCGGAACAAATTCACTAATCCGAACGATTTTTTCGAACATTGGAACAGAGCTGTTCGGATTAGCGAGGGTGTACTGTACTTAGAGAAACACCCGCATAACTTGGGTTTTGGACCTCTGTTACTCATGAAAAACGATATATAACCATTTGATTATGATATATTTTATTACAACATCTGTAAAATATCATTAACACTGTCAGTGAATATACAAAAGTTGAAGTTTATACAAGATCAGGAAACCATCAGAATTAAAATTGACCTTCCTTATCATAGTTCCTTAAAAATACAGATACTTACTAAATGCACCACTAAACTATCACACAAACATAATAAAGGCTGATATGTAGTACTATAGTGAAACTACATTTAGTACATGTAAGGTATCAGCCTCCATCTCTGTGACCTGTACTCTTCAAAGTCCTTTCCAAACCACTTCAGCAACTCTTTTTCCTCTATGTCCATTCTATTAATTAAACCAACAACCTGCACCACACAAATGATGTACAATAATATTGAAGTATACATGACGCAAGTTCCAAAATACATAAGAATGGCTCCTAGATAACTCGGATGCATCAGATGTGAGTAGAGTCCTGTTTTGATCAGTTTTTGCTCCTCACTCACTCCTACTTCATACGTGAAGAATCTTCCTAACTCCTGCTTAGCTCTGATTCTAAATACTTGCCTAGGAGACATATTGCTAGACCCGATAATGCTACTGCGTTGCTACTGTTCAAAATGTTATTATTTGACCCATTCAAATGAAAGGTCCAAAACCTGAAGTGTAAGAATAGAATGTAACAAAAATAGACAATGAAAACCGAGCGTAGATACAAACATTCTATAGCTAGTTTCCTCGACTTTTTTACTGACTTATCAAGGCTGTTAAGACTTGTTGTTTCTGCCAAGAAGATTAGCATAGACAAGGTTGCACTAAAAATACGAAAGTATGTAAATAGATCTATTATTCACCTTGATTAAATTGCTAGTTATTCTGTACATTTATATATATATACTAATTATAATAATATTGCACTGGTTGATACAACATATCTTATATATTAAAACTCTAGGATTTTTTGTTTGTTCGTTTGTTTGTTTGTCCGAATTGATTGAAGAATTGGCAAGTCGTAGAGATACGAAATTGGCATGTAGGTGTCAAATGATGAATCTAGGATTAAGTTCGAAGATCTAAGCAAAATGTTCACACCTCGCCGAGATAGGTGACAAAATGTCCTGACCAATCAAATTCGATTATTTTATAATGCAAATACATTGGAATAAAATCGTAGTGACTTATGCATACAATCAAAAGAACTATTTTTGATTGAAATTCATTGGTTTATGTGAACCAATCAATTATCAGCCTTTTATAATGCCATTCACACGATTCTATTTCATATAAATGATTGAATACTGCTATTTTGAGTCTATTATTTGATTGTTAACAACAATTAAAGCGTGTTATATGCTACGATCAATCAATTCGATCATAAAATAACTTTTAAAGACATGGACTGGAATTGATTATTTGTGAGGAGCTATAGCCAAAAGACTCCCACATGCCAAACCCCTGCCCCTGTCCCAGAAAGCTGATTTTTGGCATGTAGCAGTTTTTTGGCTATGGCTCCAGTAAGTTCTGAGCTCAGAGCAAAATGTCGACTCATCATGGAATTATGACGTCATTGTCACATTTTTAAAAGTTAAGCAATACAGTTATTCGAGCATAACTCAGCCATTATAGGAGATAGAAGGCTGACATTTTAATAGAATCTGTATACTAACATACCTCACATATGATGCAACTATCATCAAAAAATGATGACTCATCACTTTGTTATAACGTCATCATTACTCATGAATATTTCAAAAATTGATAAATTTGGTGCTTTTTCGTGCGATATAGATTATAACAGTAGGACAGACGTATTTAGAGATTTTATCTCCCTTATAAATAACAAATGTGACCACAGGCGACCGAAGGGAGCCTCTGGCGGACACAAAGTGTCCGCCAGCCGCGCAGCGCAAGCAAGCGAAGCGCGGTTGTATACATTAATCGAGTTTTAATAGTAAGGATATATATATGTCTCTGTTACGAATTGATTGAAGAAACTGCCAGGAGGAGAAAGCTGATTTTTGGCATGTGGGAGTCTTTTGGCTATGGCTCCAGTAAGTTCTGAGCTCATAGCAAAATGTCGACTCATCACTGAGCTCCCTGACCAATCAATTATCTTTGCTAGAAATGTGTCTTGTACGCCCGAATCGAATGAATTTGATTGGATGAACCAGGTTCTGCGCATCCAGTAGTACCAGTGCCGGCGGAAGTGGTCAGGCCATGGCCTAACCACTTATGATAATACATAATACTAAAATGCCTAGGAGGCATGATCACTATAGGGATTGTGAAGCAATGGGCCTGACCACTTTAGAGCTGCTTCAGTCGACCTTGAGTACCTAGTAGCAGCTCATCCGCTCAATGGAATCTCCATTACTGACGTCAAGGGTTACCTCCCAGTCTCACCTGAAATATTATCATCTGTTTCCTCGTTAAAAGAGTTTAAGTGGGCCAATGAAGAAAATGCATACAAGGTCCTTCCCTATATACAGCACTTCAGCACTCATACCTGAAGCTATTTTCTGCTAGTAAACCACCTTACGACGATTCCCGCAGGAACTCACTGACTCAATTAATTGCAACAAATTCCAATTCATTAAAAGCGATCAATTTCAATTTTTTACAGAGTAGGGTTCCATAGCTGGAGTTGTTTCCAAATTGCATTGCATCGTTGTTCCAATCTTATGACGCTATGCTTGTCGTATTCTAATTGCCTGTAACATTAATGTATTTTTAGAAACGTCAACTATCATATGTTTACACTTCCACCCTCAAAACTCCAATCCTACCATCCTATACATAAACAACGACTCAACATTCCTACTTCACACCTCTCTTTAATATCTCTAGTAGAATACTTGACTCACATTTATATTAGTTTACTGATAAACTTTTGTTTGTTTATTTCTGAAGTATTAATAGATTTTCTAACTCACCTAATTCACTATGCTTGGGTATGGGTACAAGAGACCAGGAATTAGGCCTATTAAAATGTAACATAAGATATCTATAAAAAGCATACTTATGTATATCTGACTTTATCAATTAAAAATGAATTTATTTTGTTAAATTAGGACCAAGTAGAGATTTATCCCCTTTTGCTTTCCCATGAAAACTGTAATAGCTTGAGGTTAAAATATTATTTCATTTCATAAGTACAAGCGCGCTTTGCTTGCTTGTGCTGCGCGGCCGACGGACACTGTGTCCGCCGGAGGCGCCCAAGGACAGTTCAGTCCAGAACCAATTTCCGGGTTTGATGTAATTTTGTTCGGTTTTATGTTTGAAACGTATTATTTATTCTTTTTAATTACACTTTTGACATTGACCGATTAGTCTTATGTTAGATCTACTATATTATCTCATTATATTTTATCATTCATTGCATTCAGGGTTTTATCCAGCTTTTCTAGGATTATACGTCTAAAATCCTGATTATTTAGATGCGCCTAGCCTATGCATTTAAGAGTACAATATGGGAGTTTCTGTGTTTAGATGTAGTTACTTAAGTGGTTGACGCGATTAATCCATGTCATCACAGTTACACTGAATCTACCCGATTAGGTACTTTGGTCAGCCCCAGAAATGAGGTTCCTAGATTTTCCGGGATGGTATCGTCCCGTCCCAGAAATTAGGTATGTCCTGCTGGTATGCTGTCTATGCCTTAAGAGTAATGGCCCGCCAATCTTGTCAAATCATATAACATATCTAATTTTAATCAACTCAACATTCAGAACTCGACTTTGCATGCACAAACCGATATCAATATATACTATTATGAAAAAATTTGCAGACCGTACTTTTCATTCCAAGATAGAACAATTAATTTCAGACTTCTAGTGAAGGAGATGCCATATGGAGAGTAGAACTTTCCTACTTCACCTCTATATTCTCCTAGTGTGTGGAGGAGTGCTCCTTCTTCAGAGAATATTTTGATTTTGTTAGCAGCATTATCACTTAGAAGAAAGTTTCCTTCAGCATGCAGGAAGAAGTAAGGGCAAGCAACTTGCATCTCATCACCACATGTGATCAAGGATCTAAGTCTGTCTCCGGCGTGAGAGAATACGTGCAGACAGGGGGAATCGGCAGAGCTAAGGATATACAATTCATCTGCTGCAAGTTTAACATCACAAGGTTGGGTCATTGAGTGGTGTGAAATGTGTCGCTGGTATTTGAGGTTGCAATTCAAAACTTGAATTCGATTATTATTGAAATCAGCTACGAAGATATCTCCTTTGTCCGAGATAGTGAGTTGCTTAGGTACATTGAACTGTCCAATGCCAGAGCCTCTGTCTCCAATCATTGCTGCGAGACGAATTTCTGGCGTTAGTTTAAATTGAAAAACGCAATGTTTCCTTGTGTCTGTCAGGCAAACATTGTCATTAATAACAGCTATGCCCCATGGACTCTTTAATTGTTCATGTGTGAACATATCCATGAACTCTCCCTTCTCCGAGAAGATTGACACGCGAGCAGAATGGTTCACCCCATCTGTGACATATATTCGATCACTGCGAGGGTCAACAGCAACGCTTGTAGGCATCCAGAGCTCTCCTGGTTCCTGTCCTCGCTTCCCCACTGGAATCAGATGATCGAAAGATTGTCTAACACACAACTCAGCTGCTGGATGTACAGTTTGCTGGATTTGTGGGAATCTAGTCGCCATTTGAACTACAAATTTCAAGAAAAGAAAAATGAAAGATTTCAGTTAAATACTTTTCTTGAAAGTGTCTCTTTTTCTATCTAAATGAGGGTAGCTACTTAGATTCGAGTGTAGTATGCATAACTACACGAATTGAGAAGAGTTTACTCTTATTTTACATAGTTTCATTATAACAGACCTAATTAATCAGGCGATATTCCAAGATGAAATCTATCAGCCACTTCAGGACCGTAATTTTGTTGGGCTAATTAATTATGATTAAGTGTATTTTTTCAGATGCTGAAAACCAATGATTTAAAAATTAATATTCCAATAAATGTTCGAAGCATTAGAGCTTTTAGATTTTCAAAGGACTAGAGAGAATATCATTAGTGAACCAGATAATTAGTGACTGGCTGATGTTACCAAATCTCCCTCAAATGAAAGAAAGTAGGTATATGAGAGTCGTGATAGTCGAAGTGATTACCATTGATGATTTCAAAGTATGATGTGGCCGTCATCATGAGCAATTAGACAGAGAAAAGGATTCTGACCAAAGTTGTCAATGGGATTTATACACATCGGTCCCAACTGACCCATAACATCACCCCCGCTTTCACTTTCTGGAGTTACCAAACGTCTGCAGTGAATCTCCCTTCCGATTGCATAGTCTGGTAGACTAGGCGCCCTTCTCGTTCTCTGGGGTGTAACATCTGCCGGGATCCGTAGGTGGCTCTTCTGCTACCTCTTGGCTCCCTTGGTTCGGAACTTCTTCCTCTCTTGGACCATCCAGAGGGGGAGGTGGGTTCTACTCCATCGCTGATGGATTCGTGCCCATTCCTGCTTTTGGGTGTACAAATACTTTCAGGTTCCCTCACTTGCGATGTTCCATCCGCCGCCCACTGACATTCGTTTCCTCCGAGTATTTCTTTACGTTATTAAGGTGTACCCATCTGTCCTTGGTTGCTAGACAGAACCGCTGCTTGCCTCTCCTGACTCGTCTAGTCTAACCTCAGTCATGGTCTCACCCGACACCCGAGATCTGAGGTCCAATACTTTTATCCGCTAAGGCTTTTCGAAGGACGCCGGACGGTTCCAAACTGCAGTGCGGCGTCTTCAGACAGGTCATTTTCTTTGGTTTTGCCCACTCCTTCAACTTGAGCTGCACTTCAGGTGGAGGCTGGGAGACCATGAATACACAAGTTGCCTTAGACGAGAGTCCCGCCTTTATGGCCTCTTCGAGATAACGGGTGAAGAAATCCTGGATGGGCTCCCCTGGACTCCACGCCATTCGCCGGAACTTTGCTGCTGCATCGAACACATCTTCATCTGGGTCTAACCGTTCTTTGAGGTAGGTGAAGGCTTCAACGATTGGGTACAATTGCACTATCTTACACCCATAGGCGTAAAGTTTTTGCTTTTTTTAAGTGTGGGGGGCCATTTCCCAAAATCATGTTAATGCGTCAATATCTAATAGCATTGACTTATATAGGTATTATATTGAACAAACAACCAGATACCCTTACTAATTATTATTCTCAAGGCTCATGTAATTTCCGTATATATTCATATACTATTTTCGAAAATTGGAGTATTTGTTTATTGAATTAGTGAAATATAACGAAAATATGATTTGAAAATCTAAAATTTCAATTTCCTATAATATTTAAGATTGAGATGACCATTCATTCATTTCCAATAATGAGGCTACAGCATTTCGATACAGCATTTTTTTTCGATACAGCTACAGCATTTCGAAATCGATCCATCAAAATAAGCAGATCTAGTTTTCAAAGTAGTATTGAATGTAAAATATTGCTGAGGAAATTTAATATGAAAAGTAAATCGGGATATTTTGAAATATATTTATTAAAGATAACTAATGCTGAGATGATATCAATAATATGCTGTGAAACAGTTTCAACTAAAAACCAACTGTTATAAGTGTGGGGCCGCCCCCCACACTTTGAAGCGCTGTGGGGGGCCAGAACCCCACAACTAGGCTAAGTTTACGCCTATGCTTACACCCCCAACTTTTTATAGAATTACCATAATACCTGTTGATAGAACTTCCTTCAGGAAGTGGAAAGAGCGAAAGAGAACCCAAATCGATTGAGTTTCAACTAAGTTACACCGATTTTAATGTTACAAGCCAAAGTCTATGGGAAAATATTGCTATATTGACTGATGCCATATAATGTATTACTAATGATTGTGCAATGATATCGCGATCTGCATACTTCCTTTTGAATCCTTACTATCTTACCCAGTCAATATTAGACGCTGCTATTTTGAGATCGCGGTTTTGGTAGTTATGAAGCAAAATCCCAAAACAAAAATCCATCTTATTTTCTAGTCATTGCTTGATAAAATTTGGTTACTGTAAGCACTATTCGAGTTTTAACACATACAAGTAATAGTATCGGGAAAGCGGAATAAGGCCGAATTTTCAAAACTGGAATAAGGTCGAGTGATATATGCGTATTACAATAATAGGTGACATTGACAAACATGTTAAATATATATTTTGCTTGAAAACACTTCATCAGGTCAATTTTAAAAATATTCCACTCAAAAACCGTTAAATCTTCCCTGTTTCCCAACAAACCAAAAATGCTCCCAATCGATCCTCTTCTTTAGTTCACAAATTTAAAACCATTTTTCCTTTAGATCCAAACTGATAATTAGACTTGATTCCAGTTTTGAAAATTCGGCCTTATTCCGCTTTCCCGATACTATTACTTGTATGTGCTAAAACTCGAATAGTGCTTACAGTAACCAAATTTTATCAAGCAATGACTAGAAAATAAGATGGATTTTTGTTTTGGGATTTTGTTTCATAACTACCAAAACCGCGATCTCAAAATAGCAGCGTCTAATATTGACTGGGTAAGATAGTAAGGATTCAAAAGGAAGTATGCAGATCGCGATATCATTGCACAATCATTAGTAATACATTATATGGCATCAGTCAATATAGCAATATTTTCCCATAGACTTTGGCTTGTAACATTAAAATCGGTGTAACTTAGTTGAAACTCAACCGATTTGGGTTCTCTTTCGCTCTTTCCACTTCCTGAAGGAAGTTCTGTCAGCACGTAAACAGGTATTATGGTAATTCTATAAAAAGTTGGGGGTGTAAGATAGTGCAATTGTACCCAATTTTCCCTATAGGATTTGGCTTAGATAGGAAATTTGTCGTAACTTTTTTGTTTGTGGACCGATTTTTGAAATATTTTGCTCTATAAGCTTCTTTCAACGAGTTCTATAACGGTGCATATAGCGATTTTGACCATCGTACAAAAAGTTGGGGGTTGTAAGATACTGCAATTGTACCCTTTGAAAGTGAAGTCTATGTCTTCTTTCTGGAAATGCTTGATGCATACATAAACAGCCTTGAGGTCACCTATATCCTCACGATGTAGAGCACGTGTCCAGGCATATTTCAGGTCAGGTGGACTTTCAGGCATCTTGAATACTGGAACCCGATCACCAACGTTGTAGTTACTCTTGCATCCAGGGACAGAACAAGAGTTCGGCATGTCGAAATGAGTCGGGATGAGAGAAGCTAATATTAATTAAAAGCAGAGGGAGATTAAAAGTAAGCGAATGGTATGCGTAATATAATAGTTTTGAATAATGTGATCAAAATAGTATTCATTCAAATAATATTTACAATAAATATGGTTCATTATTATAATATTTCCGATATTAAATATTATGGTTTGATAACTATAACCATCTTGTCCTTCATCCTTGGTTCATAATTTCTAAGTTACTGTCAGGCCTTATATTAAGTAGGCTATGGCTAAATTTATAAATGATGCATCCTTGAGTTGAGAATTGAAAGTACTACACTGCCATCATTTTATATACTATTGTTGATACTTACATAGATCAATATGTATTTTATCCATATTCATCATCATGACTACTTAGTACTACCGACCAACTTTTCTATGTAATTACATAACAACTTCAGTTATCCGAACATTTCAGTTATCCGAACCCCCTCGGTCCCAACCCGTTCGGATAACTGACGTTCTACTGTAACTAAAAGCCCAGTTTTATTAGTATATTTTAGTTTATAATTAGTTTAGATTAAGTTATCCATATCAGAATTCTCTCCTCTACCTTGTGAGTACTGTCCTCAATCAAATGATCTGGTAGGAGTAGATAACCTCTTCAGTGTTTATTGGTGGTAAATTCAGGTTTATTGGTAGTAAATTCAATTACCATCACCTTTAGTTCTGTATATCCCCGCGGGTTTAGATAGGTAGCCAGGTTTTCCAAAGTATTGGGTCTTGCATTTATTCAAGTTTGACAACATTTTTTCTAGATTCAGCGAAAATTAGAGAAAACAGTCTCCAATTAAAGCTAGCTCATCCGTACACTCAAGTTTCTTAATCTTAGAATGTGATATTGAAATTATTCTCTTTTTCTTTGATTTACATCTTCAGCTTTATTATTTGAAACATAAACCTTCAAATTTGCAATATTATATATATTTTTTAGTTTCTTTCCTGTGTTAATATTCTCTAGGATTGCACGACCTTTATCTAGCAACTCAATGATTTTGTAAGGACCTATCCAGCGTGGTTCCAATTCGATACCTTCCGATGTTTTCGCTTGCTGTTTTTTATGCACACAGCGCGCCAGGTGATAACACTTTACTATTAGAATGACGGTTATCAGAGTTGCGTTTTTGGTGTTTCTGTGCGTTTGTGATATTAAGATCAATTTTGGCGTTGATAGATTCACGCATCACGCCAAGCGCCTGTAAAACTTTTGAGTTCGCCTGCTCAATTTATTTTGGAGGTTTAATGGACAAATCAATTGGTAGCTTCGCACTACAACAATACATCGCTTGAAATGGAGTACATTTCGTAGAAGCATGAATGCTTGTGTGATAAGCAAATAGAATCTTGGGAAATTTGACAAACCTATTGCAAAATAAACCCAGCTGTATTGACAACGGTCTAACAGTTGATTGTAGGTAAGTTAGCATCGCCTAATTAAGGAATTTACGTAAGCTTTAATATGCCAACAGTTGTATTGCGCTACCCACTGGGTGTGAAAGTTTGTTCCCGGATTGAATGTTAAATTAAGTATTAGTAAATATTTACTTTTCCAGTAGAATCTTGATGCGATCTTCTGGTAGGTTTTGTCACCACCAAAATGACCACCAGTTACAGGGTTATCATGACACATTTTGGGTACTGTGTCCACTCCACTTTTTCGTAACACTTGCTTTTCAGCATTCATCAAAACCCCATCCTTCAAAGTATATGGCTTAACAGTTAGTCGGAATGATTTTTTCGCATTGACTCGTTTTTCAGGTGGAAGTTTATAGATCTCTCCTGGATATTTGTTTTCGTTGGATATAAACAAATGCAAAATTTGATTGTAGAGTTGATCATCCATCAAAACAATGTAGTAAATATATATATAAGTGTCGCCGCCACACGCATTGCTTGTATTCTACAAACAGATAACAACAAAATTTGTTGACCATTAACTCCGGGGTATAATCTGGGCTAGCCTAAATTAACCCCAGGGCTTAATATGGGCCCCCAGTTCATACCTGGGTTAACCTAGGCTAGTCCAGATTATACTCAGGGTTAAACTGGGTGGGGAGGTTAATCTAGGCAGTTAAACCGGGTTTACCGAACCTACCGGACCAGTGGCGCCGGCCCTGTAATATATTGTTTTTTGTTTATGGTTAAGCTATTATTATTATTATTGCATCACACATGCGCCTGGAGGGTGGTGACTCGTGCGGACATGAAGTGCTCGCCAGCCATACAGCACAAGCAAACGAAGCTAGTAGCTTGTTAAAATAATAATAACAACTAAAGTTATAAGTAGTATATCCAACCTCCTAATCCATAGTCAATTCTATTTGAACTCTTTCATTTTGATGTGGAGTTCCCATTCTTCACTTCCTCGGAAGCTATTCGAGATTTCCTGAGTCAATGATAGGCCTAATTCCTCTCTAACTTGAACACAGGCACCTCTGTAGTCAATTCCTCCTGAGTAATCTGGGACGGACATGATCTAGTGCAGGGGTGGGCACAAAAGTTAGCTTTCGGGCCGCAGTGAAACTTTGAGCCGACTTGGCGGGCCACAAAATTTGAGAATGTTTTTTGCTACCATGATAATATATAATTGAACTCTGCAAGATGCATTCTATCTGGGTTTTTTCAGTTAATTATAAAAAAATAAGCCCTTTTAAGTCCCCAAATGCATTATATTTTTATACGATAAATCCGAAACCAACAACATTTATATCAACAATATTATAATATTAAAAACGAACAAATACATACAAGTACACACGTCTAAATTATTTAGGTGTGGAATAATAATTCAAGTGTATTTGCAATTAAATATGTACTTGGAGTACAATACCATTATAGAATTATAGAAAGGGATTTATGAATGGAAAAATAAAATCTACTCCCCCCTCTAGTAAGGGCTAAAAGTGTCCTAGAAAATTCTTCGGGCCGCATTCATGCCCTTTCCAAACGAACCCCGCGGGCCGCACTTTGCCCACATATAATCTAGTGAATCGGGTTGTGTCAGGTCCCCTCGCGACGACACTGCGTACTTTTGAATTTGTACTTGTAGGGATGCTTGTAACATTCTATGGAGTCATAGGACAAATAATCCCTCAAACAACTAACCCATAAGCTTCGGTAAAGTGATACCAATTTTATTTTCGGCATTCACTGTAATTCCTCCCTATCTGACTAAGACTTGGATCCAGTTCTTCATTCCACTCCAGCTCTGTCTAGCCTTAATTAATCATATCCAGTTTATTCTGTAGCTCCTTCATGCGGGCATCCAGTGGAGATATGCTTAACCGTAAAGTTTGGTTGCTCTCGTTTTGATTTATAGTTGCTATCAGAAACCAGCTGATCCAGTTCTGACACAAGAGCAGTTTCCTTGGCCCTGAGGATTAGATGGGATTTAGAGAACTTCCATGTCATCTGCTTCCTCACTCTCTCTGCCTGTGAGAGGTAAGAAGTCTCGTCTATTGGACCTGGACTAGCCATCTACTTCTCTACATAATGTACATTATGTGGATTCATCCAAGGTATTAATAAGCGGAGTCGACTGTATATTTATTGTCTATTAAAAACGTGCTCCAAGTATCTTCATTCATAATAAATTTATAATATAATAAGGAATAATTTTTACCAGTTTTAGAAGAAATTTTTATTTTTGCTGGGACAAGGTTAAAGTCTTCGGATATAAATTGGTCAACGTGAAGCGAAGAAAAGTTGATATCAATATCAGACGATACTTCGTTTCTTCTGAGAAAATGAAATGTTTGAAAACTTTAATTTTTTCCGCTATTCAAGAGAAGCAAAATAAATCTAAAGTATCATCAAAATAAGTCAGAAGTTTTAATGACTATACGAGGGGTGTCACTCGATAAGTTTTGAGCCTGGAGTAGTTGCTTCCATTTAATTGTGTTGAAAATTCCTAGGATTATTCATCTACCTATTATTACTTGTATCTTTGGCTTTGAGTTAGATTGGACAAGTTTCTAAAATATTATGTCACATATAATGGAGTGTCCTTGTGGACTCCGACACATTTGCAAGCCATTTCCTATGGAATTTTATTTATTCTCTTTATGGAAAAATGATAGTTGGGAACAAACTTTTGATAATTCAATATTATCAATGATGCGATATATGTATTCACAATCCGGGGGGATTCTATAAATAAATGTTCAAAGATATCCCAATTCAACACTCGTGGTTGTGTTTTCATATATGCTAATGCAAAATATCTTAGACAACTTCTTCATCACAATATTTTAGAAACTTGTCCGATTGAAATCAAACTCAAAGCCAAAGATAATAATAGGTAGGTGAATAATCCTAGAAATTTTCAACAAAATCAAACGGAAGCAACTCCTCCAGGCTCAAAACATATTGAGTAATTACCCCTCGTATATATCGATTGAAAATACACTGTCAAAACTGTACATGGCCAAAGTGACGATAGCATGTGTCTAACTGATTATGCACAATGTGTCAATTGATCTTTCGCAATATGACGATTGCGCATGCGCAACTAATTATTTATCATACCTAGTATATGTGTATCCCTAGTTCTTCAAAGAAATAAACTATTATTTTAACAGACCCATAACTTATCTTAGTTTGAATGAGTTTATAAGATAAATGCACTCTACTATTAGTATCGCTTCTCGGCCTTTTGGCTAAGATCAAGTGAAAAATACTGTTCTTATCAGTGTAATAGCTGATAGCCTCCTACTGGGGGCGACTATTACAATATTTTTTTCTCCAGGAAAGGTCACTTGAGCTTGCTCAAACCTTTCTACGGGTTGCACTGGTATTGCACTCACCTCCAGTTGCGGCCCATTCTTAACACAATATAATGCAGTCTTGAACTTTATATTTTTATTATATACGTACTTCTCAAATTGTAAAATTTGCATTCTATTTGTCAACAACCAACCCCAGCCCCACAAAAGTACAGTGGATAAATGTACTATTAACTGTAGAATGCCCAGCATTTATATGGCTTCAGTGCCATAAAAATGACTGGGAGACATCCGCGATATTGGGGACACTGTGTCCCCTGTGGGCATTCTACGGTAATAAAACAATTTAAGTTTGTTTGTCAGAACTCACGCACCCAAATATGAATTTACATAGAAAATTACATTATATTTGACCTGAATTAACCCGCGCACGAAATTTGTATATAGGGGTAGCTTTGCACGCTGACAACGATCTATTGGTTTTTGAATGAAATTACAGTAAAACTCGGAGAAGACTTACCCCTCCGGGAAGGGGAAAAAATTTACGTACTAACCGAGCTGATATGACACATGAATCTATATATTATGAATTTTAGTTCAGAGAAATGAGTACATACTAACCGAGTTCTACATACTATACAAGATTATGACGCCACAGCGGGATTTGAATGGTACTTTCTCTATTTTCATCCAACCTGACACTAACACGAAGTTCAGTCCACAAATTATCACTTCTAAATTCGTAAAACATTATTACCTTTCGCAATTTGCCCAGCGCAACCAAGCAAAACGTACTACGCATACTTGCCAGCCCGTTTTTTTCACTCTTCTATTGAGCTAATTTTCTCGAATGTTCCGCTTTTACATGAAATTTCCCCATTATGTCCCGCTTTTTATTCATGTATAATACTTTTCTATTGCGTCCCGCCATGTCCCCGAAATTCAACGCTGCGTCCCGTTTTTATCAAGGCTCAGGTTGTCATGTATGCTACGTACTTGTATATTATTTTGCATATAATTTTGCACCGAGTACATAACATATGGGATGAGCGTTTTAGTTAAAACGCTTTAATTCGTAGTCAATGGGTTTAAAAATTTCGCATCTATGCAAAATAACAACAGATATGCCTTCACCCTCACAATAGCAAATCATTCCAAATCACAGCCTAAGAATTCCCCATGCGTGTGCGGGAATAGTGCTGGATTTCGGAAGTGCGGAATGTGCGGTTGTAGGCCCGGACTGGTTAATTTGCAAACAAAACTTTTTTCAATTTTTGAGATGATCATTTATTCTTTTTTAATAGTAGCTTAGAATATACACCAACATTTTGCAAAGAAACGAAGAAATAATTTGGAGAAGATCGGAAATCAATCAGTTATGTTTGCTCATAGCCCAGTGGCTTAGCCAGCTCTAGACTTTTGGTGGTGCATCGATGGTGCGTATCCTCTTCAAGGTGGTGCGCGGGGTTGTCTCATTCAACCTCACCACCTTGGCTACTTTTACACTGGACGATCTACCTGGAAGAGACAAGGCGAATGAATCGGTAAAGCCTATTAAGGTTTGAAAATTGTGTGATATGAGTGTGCTTAATGGTGGGGTAGTTAAGGTGTCTTCTTTCTAAAATTACTAGTTGTTTAATAGAGTATTTATTTGTTAGAAAGTCATCGAAGTGAATCGACTATATCTTTTGAAAATTTACTGGTAAATATTAATTTGCTTCTCTATTCTATTATTGAATTGTTAAATTGGGTCAATTCTATAACTCACCGGCTCCATAAAATTTACTCATCTTTTATAGTCGGTAGAGTAGAACATATGATAAAGAAACACCAATAATCAATTCAGAATAGCCTAAAATGGTCAGTGAAAATGGAATTTTGAGCCGAAGGAGTGTTGAGGGGAATTTTTAAATATATTGTAAAATTATAATATTTAGGCGAATAAATTATATTATTAGTGAATAGGATGTCACCTATTACCTAGCATATAAAACTTGTATCATTTATTAGTGTTTAGCACTTACAGTTAATGAGATATAGCCCAAGTAGTCAGATTACGTTTCCCTAGGAACGCAGGAATGTATGTACATTCCAATAAAAAATTCCACATATTTTTCAACAACTGGTCCAAATTGAGATTTTCTGCGCTAAATAAATACGTATTAAATTAATACTGCTATTAAGACTGCGCAAAGCATGCAAGAAAATTGGTTAAATTAGTCGTAATTATAGCTTGTCGCACACTATAAAGATGATTACACACATTCTGATTACTGATTTAAGCACTTGTACATATTGTTCATATATGCTGGTGATAAATTTCAATGATTTTGTACAGGAGAATAAATGTTGTGAGTGATGTGAATCGCGGTGACTCAAGAGTCAGAAAGAACCTCTAAGTTATTGTAACTATTGCAGTTGCACAAGTAACTAATACTTGTATATTTTCAATAAATTGAGTACTTCATCTGTTCTGGTGTAGGACAATTGGACAATTGATTAATGTTTTTGAACAATGGCTCTCAAAGTGGGCTGTGCGGCCCCCCAGGAGGTGCTGAGAAGCTGTCGGGGGGCGCTGAGATCATCTAGAACTAAGGCTATTGAGTTATGTTAGGAAAAACAATTACGAAATCGAAACAATAGGAGTGTTTATATTGACGATCAGGGACACAAGTTCACTATAAACTGTTATTACAAATAATATTATAATCTCACCATTAATAGCTTCCCGGATGATAATAATATTGCTCATGGCTACTATGTTGTTTTCTAAAACGATTGTCATGTCACAAAAGTGAGTTATATTTCTATAAATTGGATGTAAATAAAATTCAACACCAACTAATAAATATTAACAAGGCTTCATGTGGGGAGGGGAGGGAGGGGGGTGGGCAAAATAGTCAGAATCACTGTTTTTGAAGAATCAAAGGAATTTTTATTGAGAGTTGTGGTACATGTATACAAGACAAATTTCACTCGATACATTATTGTACAAGTACATTTATTCCAGATTTAAGTGTTAGTACAGACTAGAAAACGTAACAATTCCGTATTATTCATAACTTTTCCTAGATAATCTCTTTTTAATTTTCTTGAACACACTTGTTTCCTTCTTCTCATTAAATTCTGGGGTCATATTATTTATCACGAATTCATCTATCATTAGATTTAGGGTTTGGTTAAGGTGTTCCGTCATTCCTATTCTTAATACTCCACCTTCTTCACTCCGCACATTATGGTTATCTGCATCATTGTATTCCTTTCCTATCTCTCTCATGCCTTTCTTTGCTTTTGCCAAGCTACGTTCTATCACATCGCCTTCACATGTCTCGAGCATTGGCCATTTCGTAGTCTCCTTCAGCCATTCATCATCCAACACTTCCTCACTTGTGCATCTGGTCGTAGGATTACCACAAAGCATCCTTTTTAGGAGGCTGTTAACATTTGGTGGCACTTTTTCTAGCTCAAGATAACAGCCATTAAGTATATTTTCCTCTATTTGGTCTTGGCTATGACCAATAAATGGCAGTTCTTTAGATATTATAAGGTAGAGTAATACTCCGAGTGCCCAAACGTCAGTCTGCTTACCATCATACAGACACTTGCCAGTTGTCTCGTCATACGTTCTCAGTATCTCCGGGGCTAGGTAGGTCACTGTGCCGCAAAATTTCGTTTGTTGTTTATTCTTTCTCGATTCTGTGCAAAATCCAAAGTCGCATAATTTGCAGTGGTTGTAACTGAACATTAAAACATTATCCGCCTTAATATCTCGATGACAAAGGTCTCTCTTGTGTAGATAAGCGACAGCAAGTGCTACTTGTGCAAATAAGAAGGCAGAAATAGAAAGTGCTACCGGATTGCCTTCTTTTATCAGTTTCTTCAAATCGCCGAGAGGAGCGAATTCAGTCACTATCCCGAACTCGTGGAATGTCTCGAATATGTGAAGGAGGAAAATGATATGAGGATGCGAGAGGGTCTCCCAGATTAACAGTTCATTTTGGAACTGATTACTGCCATTCCCTGCTACAGAGCACATAACTTCTCTTTTAATGATTTTCATAGCAACTGTGTGCGCTGTCTGGATGTGTATACTTTTCCGAACCATTCCAAAAGCTCCTTCTCCTATACTCTCTCTCAATTGGTACCCACCTAGCCTTTCGTTTTTTGAATTAAACATAATTGTCTAGAAAATAAATATAAAATGCTTTGTTACCTTTTTTATTAATTTATACATACAGAATAACTCAAGATCATCTGTATACTTGTAGAATGAATCTGATTGGTTGACGGATGTAATTTTGTAATACATACTACGCGATTATATTTATCAGCGAAGATGAAATCATTGGATATAATGTGATTTGATTTCTATTTACTAAAGTTTAAATTATACTCTCAAATTTCTTACTCGCATTTTCAATCCAATTAAATCCAATTTGTCCCACAAACTGGATTTGTAGGTCGTATGATGCTGGTTGACAGTTCATATAGCAAAAATTCTCGAATTCAAGAATTGTATTATAATAGACCTCAGGGCTGACCCTAGCTAAAATGGCACCCGAGGACGAGGTCAACATTCCGGCGCCCCCTTAAGAACAGAATCCTAATGCCATGATATACCAAAAATATACTTTCAAAGCTAAAATGAATTTAATGCTAATACATTTATGTCTCAGCTACTTGAATTTTTCTTTGCGTACTTCGAGAATTCCAAAATAGCGTTTGATAAATCAAGCGATTGACTTGTAGAGTTTTCAATTGATAAGTTATAACCACTAAACACAGGAGCAATAGCTAGCACATTGTATGAGGGGGCGTTAACATACATATTGTATTAGCTGTGATAACCAAACCTGGTTGGGCTTAAGCGCTGCTTAGTCCTTCCGGGATCGGTGCCTATGGCACCGACAAAAAGACTTGGAACGCCCCCCCCTTAAGGCCACCCTGATGGACCTCATACTCTGCAGGTAGTTTATAGAACTATTGTAGGCACTAGGTAGTAGTTATAACTAGTCAAACAAAAGTATGACTAATTAGGACCTACAAATATTGAAATTTACAAATATAGTACTTAAATCTAAAGTATAATTAGAAAGATCGTTGTTAAGTAAAAATAGTGTACGACATGGAAAGCGATAAAAAAGAGCAGGATTTAATATATAAATTAACAACAACAAAATTAAGGTTTAATACAAGTTTAATTTAGAGGTACTACAATCAACACAAATAATAATATTATCTTGAGTTACTGCTATGCCTCTAGGATGGTAATCACACTCAATACTATGAATCAACTGACCTTCTAACGTGTATATTTGTATTATTTTACCTGCTCTATCACTAACTAGAATATTATTAAACTTATCAAAACATAGAAATACCGATCCAGTTCCATTCCTTAAGTTTATAAAACTATTCATTAGATCTCCTAACTTTGAAAATATATGTACATTTTGAGGTTTGCTATTATCAACTACGAAGACTTTATTATTAATTACTTTAACATCTCTTGGATAAAATAACTTCTTATATCCAAATTCTCTAATAAATTTAAGATCAGAGCTTAACACTACTATTCTATCATTAAGACTATCTGCTACAAATACTTCATTATTATCTACTGCTATACCAAATGGCCAGTTTAGTTTTAATTCACTCTTACATTCTAATTTATAGTTTTGTGCCTCATATTTCAGAACTATATTTAGTTTATAATCGGTTACAAACAACCAATCATTGTATAGGGCTATGGAATAAGGCCTGCACAACTCTCCCTTTCCAAACTCTCCAATGAAATGACCTTCCCAGCTGACTACTTGAATTCTACTGTTATCTATATCAGCAATGAATACATTTCTTCTCCTGTCTATTACAACACAATATGGTTCACTAAACTCGACTCTACCTTTCCCTAACTTGCCTATAGACCTAGTAGGATATACCTTAGTGCGGTATATGGGAGCTACATCCTGTAGAGATCCGAACCTATCTATCTGAAGTAATATATCTTCTAACTGAGATATTTCAAGTTGAGGGAGTGGAATTGGAGTTGGCTGCTGTAATTTCTCTTTATCCTTTTTCGATTTTTCGATATAACCTTCTTGTAGGTTGACTATAAGATTCTGCTCTAAAGTCGTATTTTCAATCCCTCTGATCAGCTGATCCAGATCTTTAATCTGTTTCAACCTCGTCTCCTCTTTGCTGAAGTAGTTAGCACTCATCTCATTCAGCTCTACCAGCAGCTGATCCCTCCTCTCTTCCAGTTTCTGTATCACGGAGTTGAATGAAGATTTGATGAGGAGTTCAGCTCTTAGAAATGGATTGGAATGGAGTGTAGGCTCGCTCTCAGGGAATCTTGAAGCCATTGATTATTTTCTTTGTTTGATTGGTAGTTAATTATGTTTTTTTCACTGAGTGCATATTTATAGCAGATGAGAAGTGTGTTGGTATCATGAGCTGATAGTGTGTGTTGTGTCGTAGTGATAGGGAGAGACTGATTAGAGAATGACTGGTAGGTTTGTGGATAGTTTCCTTGAAGCAGGAGTGTTTCATGTTTCTGAAAGGATATCTCCTTGTCTAAGTTACCTTGCTTTTACACTCAGAAATTACTTTCAATATTCTCTACTTTAATACGATATTTAACTATATTTAGAATAAATTAAGGTTAGACTAATTATGCACATTTGCTGAATTAATTACAAGGCCAATATTATTTCATAACTACGTACGTATGATTAACAATTATAATTAAACAAATGAATTCCGAACTATTTATATATATATAACTTGCGGATTTGGGACTAGGGATGCGGAAGAAGATGGTTGAACTAATACATGAGCTGCCTTAAATCATTAACAAAGTACAATAGAGCTTAGGAATGTATTACCAGCATATACAAATATGGTGTCAAAGTACCCATATCCGTTGAAATTTAGATTAGTCACCATATGTTTGTGCAATAGGTTACATTTATGACAAATTTATTGATTTTCAGTGGTCGTTTAAAGCCACTTCTAATTGTTTTTATTATACATTTTTTCGCATAGAACTGAGATGTGAATAGGTTAATACGAAAAATAGGTACATAATACGAAAAATGGAATTTTTTAATGGAATGTTGATGCACTCCAGTGTTGCTATTGAAGCGTGTTTTGGTCAGTTGGGGTCATATCTTGAAAACCGCAAGAGCCAGACATTCCAATGTAATTCCATTTGAAATCAAATAGACTATTTCCTATTAAGTGATAATATAATTTCGACGTCTAAAATCAATGGTTTACGAGATATTCCACAAATCACCAAATGTGACCAATATGTTAAATTGTCTAATAACTCGTAAACCATTGAATTTAGACGTCTAAATTATACTATCACTTAATAGGAAATAGTCTATTCGCTATCAAATGGACTTACATCTGAATGTCTAGCTTTTGCGGTTTTAGAGATATGACCCCAACTGACCAAAAACGTCTCCATGGCAACACTGGAATGTAGCAACATTCCATGAAAAAATTCCAAATTTTTCGTATTAACCTATTTGCATCTCAGTTCTATGCGAAAAAATGTATAATAAAAACAATTAGAAGCGCCCTTAAACGACCTAAAATCAATAAATTCGTCACAAATATAACCTATTGCGCAACCATATGGTGACTAATCTAAATTTTAACAACGGATATGGGTACTTTGACACCATATTTATATATGCTGATAATACATTCCTAAGCTTTATTGTGCTTTGTTGATGATTTAAGGCAGCTCATGTATTAGTTCAACTATCTTCTACCTCATCCCTTTCAAGTTACTGTGAGGCCTTATATACAGTAGACTATGAACAATCTTATTTATTGAGGTCTTTACAGATTGTAATTGGATATTTTTAATTATTTAAAAGATTTTTCGAATCAAAGACTTAGAAATTTGTATTGTAGGTTGAGTTTTGAGGAAAAAAGTGTCCTGACTCACAGCGAAAATCGCGAGTCAGGCCCTGTCACGAAAGAATTTGTCTGGGGGGGACCAATTTTGGCATGCCTAAACTCCTAAGTCCCCTGTCAAAATTGGTCAGGGTCAATTTTTTGTGCCATTTAATAGTGTACGACATAACCTTTGGACTGACCCTCGTAGTTCGCTGAAAAAAAGTTGCGAAATTTAGTAAAAATCAAAGTATTAAATTTCGAAGTAGCTAGCGTACGGAGATACATACATACATATGGACTGGCGTGGTATGGCCATCCTTGCCATAAAGGCATCTCTCTACAGAAACTTCACTTAAAAAGGTCTCTCGGACCAAATTTGACAGGTAAAACTGGTCCCCCGGACTAATTTTGGCAGCCAAAACTGGTCCCCTGGACTAATTTTGGCAGCCAAAACTGGTCCCCTGGATAATTTTAGTTATCACAAGTGGTCCCCCGGACTAATTTTGGCAGCCAAAACTGATCCCCGGACCAATTTTGGTGACCACAAGCTTGGCTGCCAAAATTCGTTCGGGGGGACCCGTTTTGGCAGCCAATTTTGGTGACCACAACTGGTCCCCCGGACCAATTTTGGCGACTAAAACTGGTCCCGGGACCAATCTTTCTAGAGTCTTTTGAATTGTGAATGAATAACTTTTTCTCATTTATGATAATGAATTCAGTGGATTAGTGAAATATTTCCATGGTGAATGAAAGGTATCTTGTCCTAAATCATCATAGAACATCGATTATGATGGCATTTTTAACAGAAGCATTGGACCCTGATTCGATTTGGCTGCGAGTCAGGACATAATTTTTTCCAACAAATTCACCCTACAAAACACAGTTCCAAGTCTTAGACTCGAAAGATCTTTTAACATCATTGAAACTATTCGAATCCAATCTCTAAAGACCATAAAAACTAAGAGTATAAGAAATTTTATACCTAATCAAGCTTGGGACCGAACTTATTGGTCACCCTGAATATTCTACCCAAGGAAGAAGAGACTAAGACTTTTTTGTGCCGTTCAGAGACTGCACAATATTTGTAGAAGGTGCACACTCGTTCAAAAGTTAGATACGTATATATACTAACTGATATTATTCCGATTTGTATCTGAACGTATATTAATAAACGAAATAAAATAACATTTTTTAAGTTTATATTTGTTTAATATTTTTAATAGAGAAAAGGAAATAGAAAAATGAGGAGTTTCCTGTTGGGAATAACAACATTTGAGAAGAAATATGATAAAAAAATCTGTTTATTAATATACACTACCTGGCCAAAAGTATTGGAACACATTCTAATGTGTGTCACTTTTGCCAAAGTGGCACAACCCATTGAATATAATATTAAACAAGTGTAAACATTGTGATATCAATAGAAACTGCCCCTACGACCTCTTCCACTAAACTTTTGTTGATTTCCTTCAAAAGGCCCGTTTCCCTGTCACCTGTGCCACTGGTGGCACACATTAGAATGTGTTCCAATCAGGGTTGGGTTTTGTCCGTCCAAAACAGGTTTTGGACAGGGCAGTGGACAAAACCTGGTTTTAACCGGTTAAAACCGGACAAAACTGGACAAAACCTAATGGAAACTGTAAATCATTGCAGTGGGTACGAAACAGTTTAAGTTGAAAAGAGAGTGAGGACAATGAATGGATTTTCTTGCTAACTCCTGTTTATTACTATAACTATATTTTGTATTCGATTTATCATGGAAGCCACGAACAACACTTGGACAAAACCTGGACAAAACTTGGACAAAACTTCGATATAACTGTGAATTTATGAATTAAATTAAATTTTGAGGTTTTGTCCAGTTTTGTCCACCCAAGAGGTTTTGGACAGGACGGTTTTAACCTGGTTAAAACCACTAGGTTTTGTCCAAGTGGACAAAACCTGCCAACCCTGGTTCCAATACTTTTGGCCAGGCAGTGTATGTTAAGTTATAATTCAGAGTACAATCAATTGAAAAATACGATTCTAACTTTCGAACTGACGTCAACATCGGAATTAATTCGAACTAATGCCAATATCAAAATTAATTCGAACCAATGCAGGCGCCCCACATGCTTCAAAGTCGCACCGAATAAGGACAGATCCAGACCGGTCCAAGATTTAATCGTGCGGTTTGGACCGGTCCGACCGTCAACAAATCTATGATGACCTTGCCCATGAATTTTCGGATCGCTGCATCTCTGACCCATGAACATAGAATTCCTAGTTTTACCCGTATAAAATATACATATACAAAATGTATCGATAAAAGCATGAATTGTCAAGTCTTTCGATATATTAAATTAGAAATGGAATCTTTAAATTCATTCTGTTCCTAACTAAACTTGATGGTAAAAATATACGTACATATATATATATATATATATACCAATTAGTTCAAATTTTGTAATTAACAATTATTTTAAGGATTGCTTCATCGACTTCCTCTTTTCCAACAAATTGAAATTTACCACACAATCCTCTCAATTTTTCTTTCATAGTATCTTCAAATTTCGGATAGTTTAAACTCGTATTTATGCCATGATAACTAATGTTAAACTTTTTCATAACGTCCCAAACATCTTTTTCCCAATTGAAGTTACAAAGTTTACCATGGTTGCAGCAGCAGCAGTTCTTCTTGTTACTTTGTTTAGAATGAGATTTGTATTTAGGGAAATTACCATGAGGAGGCGAATCAAATATGTGAATAATCTTATTTTGATTATTCAATGTATTTTTCCAATCGCATTGAGTAGCTGCTGTAGCTAGACCATCTAGAACAGCTTCAGGAATATCTCCACCACCAACAGCATTAACTTCTGCTAAGAAGTTCTCCACAGATGAGTGGTCATTAGTGAAACTGTTATCAGGTGGGAACTTTTCAATTAGCTGTGAATCACAATGGTCACGATAGATAACAATCTTGAATTCAGGAGAGATTCCTCTTAAGCCGAAATACTTCATTAACCGTCCTACCGATACTCGTGCACGTTTGATATCTTTGCTCATAGAGGCTGTCCCATCAATTACTAAACAGATGAAAAAATTTACAGAAAGCAAGTAGGTATTTTTCACAGCAACGTATGTTTTGTATGGGACATATTTTATATTTGTGCCGTCCCTCTGAGAGTAGTAATTCAAAATTGCAATTCCAAATTTATTCCAGATTTTTATCATGACTTGACGAGAATCTTGGTTTGATTCGTGCTTTTCATCATCAAGAAGACTCCAATCCCAAAAGTTCCCACTTGCATTTTTAAATTGTCCCCAATTTTTAAGACCGCAAGGCACGTTAACCTGGGTTTCATCGTTGTAATCGTCACATGTAAACAGTAATGCTGTCCCATCAATGTTCCAGATATTACCACCCATCGAGGATATCTGATGACCTGTCTTGATTCGACATTTTCCATTTTTTGTATGTATTTCTCGTTCACAAAACTTTCCACAACCAGGACATTGTAATGGGCACCCACAAATGTTTGATTTATATTCTTCCTTCAAGGATGAAACCATTTTTTTGAATTCATCATGTTTTAAATTTAAAAAGTGCTCTATCAATGTTGAATAAAACTGTTTAACGTATTCGTAAAGATTAAAGATTAGTCCTGAATTATACATTTTAGTTGTTAATTTCTGATAAGATTCTTTATTTAGAACTGGCTCTGTTGGTTTGCAGAAAGATTTGAATGTGTCCGATATTCTGACTTTAATATTAGATACCTGAAATTCTTTGAAGAATTTTGAAAACATATCTGGTGTTACATCAGGGTCAAGATATTTAATGAAATAGAGCATCATAGCGTTAAGAGGAATTTCTTTTATTAAATTTGGATTTAATTTCTTATTTTCCCTCGCAGCATCCAAATTAGCTATTTCAAAAATAATATTTGAATCATAATCTTTAAAACTTGTGCTTCTTCTGGGTCGATTTTCTAACATGTACAGTAGATTGCCTAGCACTTCTACAATGTTAGACTTGTATTTTTCAAAGCAAAAAGCCATTTCTTCGGAAACTTTTGTGTATAGTTCTTTCTCTAAATCTTTCCATTTATCTTCAAACATTTTGAGAAACAGCTCGTTTCTGTTACAGACATACTGCACCGTGAAACTATTTACATCAATTTGTTCGTTTTTAGGATTTTTCGAAAGTTCAATCCTGATTCTTTCATTTGCTTTAGAAAGGAAGCTCTGATGAGTTAGCTCTCTTCTCACATCCTCCTTGAGATAGGACTTTATTTTTATTTGTTCATCAGTTTTTAATTCATTTTCTAATAAATCTACATAATCTAAAGCGAACTTTTTCGCCCTTTTTTTGTCAATCTCTGTCATTTCATTAGTCTCCCAATTTTCTCTCATTATTTTAGAATTTCTAATCTTTTCATGAAAATCTTTTTTAATACTAGGTTTTGAATCGATTATTTTTGCAAGGTTTGCTCTTTCTTCACTTGCTTTCATCTCGAATTGTGACTCAAAAGCAATTGTGAATACTAATGTTGATAATTTCCTAATGGCAATATTCGACAAGCGCGCATAAATGTATCCTATTTCATAGTTTAGTAAGCGAATCCTAAAATCGAGTGCGTTAATCAACAGTTTAATTTTTAACGTTTGAGGATAATTAGTGTAATTTTTCAGCAGTTCAATAACGTCTTTTGAAAGATTTGCAATAAACTTTTGCCAGGTTTTTGTGCTTAAATATTCTGGTTCCTTTAAAACAGATGTCAGATCAAGAATTTGTCTCCACTTTGCAGTATCCCAAATAATATCAGGGTGATTAAACATCCCTGAGCAATACTGAACTAATGAACGACATTCAGTTGGTATCCATTGGCTTATCTCAAAGCATTCTTTTGTCTTCTTCCAAGAATACCAATGTTTCCTTTTGAAATGGTGTTGATACAGAGATTCTTTGCTCAAGTAAACGTAATTAGCCTTTTCGGCATATGGTATCATGTCTTCAAGAGGAGTGTGAAAATCATTTGTTGCAGCATAAATCAATTGCTCTGATGCTGCCCAATTGAAAGGATGGATAAACTTATCCAGAAGATCTGAGCATATTAATTCAATAATCATATCCATATTGAAGTTAAGTCCGCGAAATAAATCAAAGATTACTTGTTTATGTTCCATTTCAATCCATTCCATTTTAAAAATAGAGTAAAAATCATTAAAACACTCTTCACGGTCAAATAATCCATTTTTTAAGTCATCCTCACCAAAAGTATCTTTCCAAATAGTTTCGAATTCATCATCTAGTTCCTTGAATTCCATCCCTATGTACTTTTCAATATTATTTAAAATAGCATTTTGAATTTTTTTCATGAGATCAAATTGCTTCAATTGAATCATTACAGATTTTATTCGTAATTTAAATCGATCTTCGTATTGTTTTCTTTCGATATAAAATAATTTTCGAAGATTCAATTTTATTTCATCACACATATGTGGATTTCGTCGTAAAAGGCGATCATTTTGACAATAATTAGAGAATTGATGCAAACTTTCATCTTGATATTTCCCAAAAACTTCATCAAAATTTTTCATCATTTCCGTTAGAACGATATTAAAGTTTGAGACAGATTTCAGTTCTTCTATTTTCAAATCAATATTATTTGATTCTTTATCGAATTGTTCTCTATTTTTGCTGATATACTTTTCGATTAATTCGTTAACCATTTCAGTAAGTTTGTGACTGCACCTCAATTCTTCAACGTTTTTAAATTTGACGATATCTTGAAATTGTATTATTGTATCCCATACGACTCCTGACATTTCCATCCACTTACTCATATTTTTCAAAGGTACCTCATCTGTAGAATTAGATAATTGACTAACAATAGCAAGTCTCAATTTCGCACACTCTTGCGCAAATGGAAGGGTTGGAAGCAACTTAATTATGTTCGAGTGATACAGTTTTTTCCCGGGATCATTTAGTGGTTTATAATTGAAGGCCGGGGGCAATACGAACAAATTATCTCGAGACACTTGGATTAGCTCTGATATTTTTACTCCCTCAATTTCCTTCAAATCTGACTCAGAATTCAGTCTCCCCAATAGTAAGTTAATAGAGCCTATATGCTTATCTGGGTCTGGATCTGCTTGCTGATTCAACACGAAGAATATTTTGGGAGCCTTAACCTTACTTACCTTTAGTCGATTCAGAGAGTAAGCACAGATTTGTAGGAGATTTTGCATTTCTACTCCTAAGTCGCCTTTGACATTGATAATCACAACATGTGACACTGCTAGACAGAACAGCACCATGGTTCTATCAAATTGGATCGAAGATGTGTCTGTCATATTCTGGCGCTCAATAGCATCTAAGCCTTCTGTATCGAGGATGAGCAAATTGTCTGATTTGTTAATTGGTCGATTTAGTTTCGACAGAGATCCATATATACCCTTTGTGCACCTGCCAGAGCTGGTCAAGAATTTACATCCGAAGCAGTAGTTGAGAAGAGTAGACTTTCCTGAGCTTTGTGGCCCGAATATGCTAACTACGATAGGAGCTCGATTACCTTGATTATTTTTATTTGAGTAGAATTTACGCAAAAGAGCATCAATATCTTGATTGAAATATCGCATATTATCACCGTCAATTAATTCAAATGCCTCGCCTCGTCCTACGTATTCACTAAAGTTTGAAGAAAATATTTCAAAGAAATCACTCTCTACTCTGCTTTCGTACCTCTGAGACAGCACTGCTTCTCTCCATAAAATTTCTAGATTATATTTATCATTTTTATGCTCTTTCATTTTGTCTAATTTACTTTCTTCTTCATTTGCTATGCGCTTCGTGTATCTGGCAAGTTCATGTGATAATTTCCATAGAATTAATGAGTAGTTATCTCGATTAAGAATGTCATTAAAAAACACTACGACATCGCCCATTTTAGTATCTTTTAGTTTTTCATTGAGTTCACCACACTGTGCATTGAGTTTGTCGATCTCTTCTTGATCTCTTTCAAAGGCAACTCGGTGATAAGCACTCATATAATCAATAAAAATTGGATAAAAGTTTAGAAATCTAAAATCAATTGACTTTGAATGGCGTGTTTTATCATCAATGATTCCAATTATTTTTCTAATGATTTCTTTGTCTTCATTAATTTCTTGTAATTCTTTGCAATCTTTCTTACATATTATAACCATCAATTTCTCAATGAAGTTACTCTGGATTAGTTTCCGATTTTCAATGCTTAGGTGTAATATTTCATGTCCGACACTCTTCAAAGCACTTTCAACTGAATGTTTATCAATATCCTCTCTAGTCAAATCAGGGATGTAGAGATAAGTCTTCGAAACTTTTCGACTTCCTTCAGTTTTAACTTCAACTTTACAAGTAGTACAGTCGCTATCTCTAATAAGGAGATATAGATGACTGACTTGGAATAAAGACAATTCTTCATTTAATTGAGAAATATTGTTCTTGAAATCACTATAGAGCACGTGGATGATTGCGATGTCGAGGTAATTACAAATGACTTTAATTGCTTCTAAATCTGAATATCCGTGGCAGTCAATGTAGGCCCAATCGGTTGATTCTCCACGTTGTACTTCTCCGAATAGATTCCTAGTTAGTTGGATATCGATGGAAGAAAAATGAAATTTACTTGCCTGCGGACTGCTACTGCCGAAATCGGTCTTGAAAATCTTATCTAAAAGATAAGATTTACCAATTGGATTCCAGCTTGCCCTTCCTAGCCCAAAGGAAATCAAACCATTGTACTCTTTGAGGGAATACCAGAGCTCTTTGCAAATATCATATTCTACTTTTCCTGACTGGGGTATATGAACTTTTGGATAGTAGAGTGGTACAGGATTGCTAAATGAATAGTTTTCGATACAAAGGCCTTTGAGCACAGGATCAGAAAGTTGAAAAATCAAATGGAACAGGTCATGGTTAGTCAGGGAAGTACCAGGGAATATTCTGTGGAATATCCCAACTATATCTTCAAAGGGGAGGCTACATTTGAGATAGTAGAACGTATAATGTAATATAGCTTCGAGATTTTGCTTTTTTTCTTTGTTTGTTATTTCACTTCTATTTTCTATGATATCATCTAAAGAGTGCGTAATGACAACTCTATACATACTATAAGAAAGAGTACTGTAATCAAAAATGTTTTGTACCTTCTTTAAAATAAAACAAAGACCTTGGCTTTGTTCATCTCTTTGGTAATCAATTTCATCTGAGCTGGGTTTGTACTGCTGTAAATACCCTTTAATAATTGGCACAGCTCTTTTTAACTCAGTACTAAGTTGTTTTAAGCTAAAGTTGATATGTTTCTTAATAAATCCGATATCTTCTCTTGAAAGCTTAAACTTGCCAGATAAAAAATATTTTGATTCTTGGAATTTCTGAAAGTATGCCTGAATTGTATCAAATTCTTCTGTGTTTTTCTCTCGAAGTGAGAAACCTAATTCATATTGTAATTCTAGATCATTTTTCCGTATTTGATTGCGTAATTGATATATAGAAACTTCACCTAAAATTTTCTTAATTATTTCTAACGCCTTTTTACCTTCATCTCCAATGAAACATATACATTTAGTCTTAAGATAATTTTCAACTTTAGAATGAGAGATATCTAAAATTTTCGATATTTCTGACACAGTGCATCCAGAATTGTATGTTTTTTCAATCATATCTTCTTGGTTTGAACTCAATTCCATTGAATCAAAATATTTCGAAACAAAGTAAGCATCTAAATCAGACATTAGAGCTATATCTTCAACATTATCAAGATCAGGATTGTCTCTCAAACATTTTTCAATGATCTTTATTTTAGATTTTTCACCGTCTTTAAGATTTGATTTTAAAATCTCTAAAGCTTCCTTAGCAATGTCTTCTGATATTTCTAACTTTCTTGCTAAAAGTGAAGGTTTTTCAACAAACTTAGATCCTTCTTCAATTACGAACTTACACTTTTTTTCCAGAAGACCGAGAGAGAGAAGATTATCTTCTAAACTGATGACATTGCTCTGATTATTGTCCCTAAAAATTCTCGAGTTCAAATAATAATTTAAACTGAAATTCCAACCGAAATGTAGAATCATACAACCTCTACAGATACTTACTATTCTAAATACTAACTTATTTCTGAGAAAAAAATAATTTCTACATAAAGTTCCTTATACAGGGTGGGGCATAAGTTCTGCCACAAGATTCATTAGGTATAAAATTTCTTATACTCAAACAATCTTAGTTATTATGGTCTTTAGAGATTGTAATTCGAATATTCTCAATGATTTCAAAATATTTTTCGAGTCTAAGTAACTGTGTTTTGTATGGTAATTTTATAGAGAAAATATGTATCCTGGCACGCAGCGAAATTCGAGAATCAGGGCCACTGCTTCTGTAAAAAGTATCTCTATAATCGATGTTCCATGATGATTTAGCATCAGATACCTTTCATACACCTTGGAAATATTCCACAAATCCATTGAATTCATTATCAGAAACGAGATAAAGTTATCATTTTACGAGTTCAAATTAGGTACATTTTGCAAAATCACCCAAAATGGCACTTTTTTTCACATCACCAAAAAATTTAGAGTGTTCGAGGAAAATGTGAGAGCTAATTTGTCCTAGAATTTGAAGACTAGAAAGATAATTTGAAAAGCAGTGGGCCCTGATTCTCGTTTTCGCTGCGTGTCAGGTAGGGTTGCCAGATTTTCAAAATGCCAAACCCGGACATAATTTATTCTCTAAAGAAATGCTTATTGTTATGTTATCTAATTTTAAATTTGTATCAATAACTTATCGTCAAAATATACAGAATACATAAATAATCAAGAGAAATTATAAATTATATTTCGTCTATTAGTTATTGCGGGTAAACTAAAATCTCAGAGAATAAAATTTGAAATAACAATTTGAATGTAGGTAATTCACTGTAAACCAGAGCTGCAAAGACACATAAAATAACCCTTGACTCACATGACTACATATCTACATATCATAATTCATCGTTGAAGCCATTGAACACAGAAACAAAAAGAAGATTCCAAGTATACTTATTACGAAACATGTTAGGCAGTTAGGGTCAGTACTCAGTAGTATACGTACACTATGGTAGCATTACAAATCAGTAATAATCCAAATTTCACAAACTTGCACTCTTTCTTCAAATATTAGAGAGTGACACGTTTGCAGCAGAGCAATAGCTAACTAAATAACTTAGATACGGATATAATATATTGACAGTCCTGAGTAGTGAGTAGTCGGACAGGACTCAAAATTCTCCAAACCCGGGCAAATTCATCCCATTCCCGGACTCCGGACAAATGGCTCGAAACCCGGACGTCTGGCAACCCTAGTGTCAGGACACATTTTTTCTTCACAAAATTCACCATACAAAACACAGTTCCAGGTCTTGGAATCGAAAAATCGTTTAATATCATTGAGAATATTGAAATTACAATGTCTAAAGACCATAATAGCTAAGATTGTTTGATGCCCCACCCTGTAAATGTTATAATAAGAACTTTATATGCTATTCGTAGTAAACCTTGTGAGATTTGGTCGACTAATTTAATGATTATACATTGAGATTAGAGTTGGGAGTGTCAGGCCAAAATTGGTCCGGGGGACCAGTTTTGGTCGCCAAAATTGGTCCGGGGTACCAATTTTGGCTGCCAAAACTGGTCCTCCCCAGCTAAATTTGGTCTCCCCGGACCAATTTTGGCAGCCAAACTTGGTGCGGGGGACCAGTTTTTGGCTGCCAAAATTAGCCCGGAGGACCAGTTTTAGCTGCCAAATTTGGTCGGAGGGAACATTTTAAGTGAATTTTCTGTAGAGAGATGCCCTTATGGCAAGGATTGCCATACCACGCCAGTCCATATGTATGTATCCCGTACGCTAGCTACTGCGAAAAATGGATAGAAAAATACCTAATTATACAGTCGAGTCGATTCAAAGTATTGTGACATCGATTAATCGCGAAAACTGCTTAAATCTCCAGGAATAGAATCAGGGGCGGTCACAAGAATTTTCTAAACCGGGGCAAGCGGAGAAACAAACTCGGGAAAATGACCCGGATGTCCCCCCCCCCCCCTTGGGAACGCCCCTGAGTAGAATAGTTTTCATACATAGAATTTAGTATTAATAATATTGGTTAATTGGGAATTCTGCTTAATCGGGACAAAGTATCACGACCCAATGTGTTCTGATTAAGCGGATTCATTGTACCCGAATAATTATATACAGTGAAGATTGGCTATAACGAAGTACTATCGGGCAAGAGAAAAATGTCGTTATAGCCAATCTTCACTGTAGTACATAACTATATTGTGAATTGTAGAATAAATATTGATATAATGAATAACATACATAGTTAATAGAATATACGTAGTCTAGTGAATAATGGGATGACTAAGTGTCACAATACACTGAATCGACTCGACTGTATAGTGAGGTATTTTTGTCCCGTCTCGCAAATTAAGTACTGACAAAAGTTTTCCGGAATGATTCTGTCCCGTCCCGTAAATTAGGCATCTTGACCCGTCCCGTAAATTAGGTACCTAGATTTTCCGAGATGGTCCTGTCCCGTCCCGTAAATTAGGCATCTTAACCCGTCCCGTCCCGTAAATTAGGCATGCCCTTAAATACGATATCTCTCAACAGCTAATATAGGGTATTTTAATGTGTAAAATCCATTATTGTACTTAGAACTTAAGAATGTGAATAGTTTTCATAAATTGAGTAGTCTCGATGTCTTAGGATATTCATATCTCACGTGCCAAGTCACTTAATGGAGCTGCCCTATCGGTCTGTCGACAGACATTTTTTTATTTCTAACATGGCAACTTGAGCCATGATAAAATCAGGACACAGCGTTGAATTTTGTGAGACTTGGGGGACGCAATAGAAAAATATTATACATAAAATCCAAAAACCGGGACGTCCGCCAAAACTGGGTAGTTGGCTTGAATGAACATGGTTATATTGAGTCATAGCCTACTATATATAAGGCCTCAGAGTAACTTCACCAGGGATGCGGTAGAAGATAACTGAACTAATACATGAGCTGCCTTAAATCATTAACAAAGCACAAAAGAGCTTAGGAATGTATTACCAGCATATATAAATATGGTGTCAAGGTACCCATATCCGTTGTTAAAATTTAGATTAGTCACCATATGGTTGCGCATTAGGGTATATTTTTGACCAATTTGGTGATTTTCAGAGGCCGTTTAAAGGCACTTCTAAGTGTTTTTAGTATAAGGCTTTTCGCATAGAACTGAGATGTGAATGGGTTAATTAATACGAAAAAACTTTTTTCATGGAATGTTGCTACATTCCAGTGTTGCTATGGAAACGTGTTTTGGTCAGTTGGGGTCATTTCTTGAAAACCGCGATAGCTAGACATTCAAATGTAATTTCATTTGATAGCGAATATACTATTTCCTATTAAGTGATAATATAATTTTGACGTCTAAATTCAATGGTTTACGAGATATTCGACAAATGACCAAATGTGACCAATATGATAAATTATCTAATAACTCGTAAACCATTGAATTTAGACAAATACATTGTATTATCACTTAATAGGAGTAGTATATTCGCTATCAAATGGAATTACATTTGAATGTGTAGCTGTTGCAGTTTTCAAGATATAACCCCAACTGACCAAAACACGTTTCTATAGCAACACTGGAATGTAGCAAAATTCCATGAAAAAAGTCCAAATTTTTCGTATTAACCCATTCAAATCTCAGTTCTATGCGAAAAGTTTTATAATAATAACGCTTAAAAATGCCTTTAAACGGCCTCTGAAAATCACCAAATTGGTCACAAATATACCCTATTGCGCAACCATATGGTGACTAATCTAAATTTTAACAACGGATATGGGTACCTTGACACCATATTTATATATGCTGGTAATACATTCCTAAGCTCTATTGTGCTTTGTTAATGATTTAAGGCAGCTCATGTATTAGTTCAACCATCTTCTACTGCATCCCTAGTCCCAAATTCTGAGGCTTTATTATAGTAGGCTATGATTGAGTATAATATTATATGTGCTAGTATTTAACTCAAAATATAACTACAAATAAATATATAGGGCTTATAAATACTATGCTCAATAACTGGGACTTAGTATATAAGTACTTGTTCGTATGGACCCTATTAGCCTATAGATACCGCCTAGAGTGATTGCAAAGTCATCACATCCTATGAGGGGAGGACTGCTTTAGTGTAGGCAATTAATGGCACAAAAAAATTGACCGGACCATAGCCTACTCTAATAATGCCTCATAGTAGACTGAAAATTATGGACTAGGGATGAAGTAGTAGCCGAATGGATTAATACACGATTAGCCTAAAATCGTTAACCATGCAGAATAGACATTAAGAATGCACTACCAACATATATAAACATGGTATCAAAGTACATATATCCGTTGGAAAAATTTCGATTAGTCATCATATCATTGCGCAACAAGTCATTCTAAGGACAATTTTAGCGATTTTCTAAGTTGTTTTAACCCTATTTCTAATGGTATTGAGGTGTGATTTTGTGTAGAACCAAGATTAGTACGAGTTGATTTGAAAAATTTAGAATTTTTCAATGGAATGTTGTTACATTCCTGCGTTGCTATGGTAAAGCATTTTGTTCAGTTTGGGCCATTTCGTGCAAACTGTGGTACCTAGATCTTCTGTGGTAACTAGATAGGCAATTGAACTTCTAAATTCTTGAACTTCTAAATTCACTTGAACTTCTAAATTCAACGAGTTTTGAGTTATGGGTTGATTTGAAGAATGTGACCAAAACACTAAATTGTCGCATAACTCTATAGTCTGTTAATTTAGAAGTTTAAATTGTATTATTACCTAATAGGAAGTAGCCAATTGCCTATCAAATACGATCAAATTTGAAAACCTAGTTATTACAGTTTGCAGGATATGGCTCAAACTGATCAAAATGGTTCACCATAGCAACGTAGGAATGTAACAACATTCCATTGAAAAATTCTAAATTTTTCAAATCAACTCGTACTAATCTTAGTTATACACAAAAAATTCTACTTTAATAACATTTATAAGTTGGCTTAAAACAGCTTAGAAAATTGCCAAAATCGTGCTTAAAATGACCTGTTGCGCGCAATGATATGATGACTAATCCAAATTTTGACAACGGATATATGTACTTTGATGCCATGTTTATATATGCTGGTAATACATTCTTAATGCCTATCCTACATGGTTAACGATTTTAGGCTAATCATGTCTTAATCCATTCGGCTATTACCGCATCCTTGGTTATTTTACTGTGAGGCAATATTAGAGTAGGATATGGTCTGTCCTACTGCTATAATCGATATCGCATGAAAAATCACCAAATTTATCATTTTTTAAAATTTTGATGAGTAATGATGACGTCATAACAAAGTGATGAGTCATCATTTTTCGATGATAGTTGCATACTATGTGGAATATCTTAGTATACAGATTCTATAAAAATTTCAGCCTTCTATCTCCTATAATGGCTGAGTTATGCTCGAATAACTGTATTGCTTAACTTTTAAAAATGTGACAATAACGTCATAATTCTATGATGAGTCGACATTTTCGTCTGAGCTCAGAACTTAGTGGAGCCATAGCCAAAAAAGTTTTAATAGTAAGGATTCTCTATGCTATTAAAAAGTCCAGTAAGACTCACTATATAGAAAATTTCCTCATTTAACGGTCCGTTGAAATACCATAACTTTAAAACTATAACTGCTAGAGCTTAGATTAAAACTGCAGAAACTTCAGTTTCCCAAAACCTTGATAAAATGGGGAGCCTGCACATGTCAGAATCGGCTATTATAGAGTTCTGCATATGTCAGAATCGGTTTTCTAGAGTTCTGCACTTGTTAGAATGTAATTCCTATAGTTCTAGTAAATGCAACTCGACCACCTCGTCACGAAATTAAAATGCCACTTTCAGACTCAAATGGACACTATTCCGAACATAAAATGTCCCTTTTCACACCTTTATTTTACATATTACTCTCGAAACTGCTCACTTTCGCTCTTCCATTCATTCTAAAAAGAAATAAAATGCCACTCAACCACCCTCCCACGAAACTAGAGTAGAACTTGACTCCTCCCATTCTAACAAAGTCATAACTCGATAAAACTGATTCTGACATGTGCTGAACTCTATAATAGCCGATTCTGACAAGTGCAGAACTAATTATTCTGACAAAATCATAACTAGAAATTCTGACATGTGCAGCTCCCCCGATAAAATCACATTTATAGCTAAAACCATGAGTTATGGGACAGCCATTGCCAAAAGTAGTAAATCGCCGAAATTGAGAGAATTTTTTAAAATTTCTCAAAAAATTATTTTCAGAATCGAGTTAAAATAAATGGCTAAAGTTCATAAATGTACTGTTGCATTTTATTATTGATGTTAAAGCTCATTATTATTAAATTTAATATTAAAATTTACATGTTTTGTTGAATATACAATGTCATTTTCGTCAAAATAATGATAGGAATAGTTTGCAATACTCTCTAAACTCCAGTCTAGTTTACAACCTGAGATATAGTACTTTCGCTTTCATTTTACTAGTGCGCTTCGCATGCTTGCGCTGCGCGGATAACGGACACTTTGTGTCCGCCGGAGGTGCCCTTTGGGCGCATGGGGTCATGTTGATTAATTATAAGGGAGATAACATCTCTAAATAAATATTTCTTACAGTTATAAACGATATCGCGCGAAAAATCACCAAATTTGCCAATTTAAAATTTTGATGCGTAATGATGACGTCATAACATAGTGATGAGTCATCATTTTTGATAATTGCATATGTTTTTCAAATTATCTTTCTAGAGTCTATAAATTCTAGGACAAATTAGCTCTCACATTTTCCTCGAACACTCTAAATTTGTAGAAATATAGGATGTTTAGATCAGTGTATATTGAGAACCATTTGGATCAGATTTTTAGTGATGTGAAAAAAAGTGCCATTTTGGTGATTTTGCAAAATGTACCTAATTTGAAGTCGTTAAATAATAACTTTATCTCGTTTCTGATAAAGCATTCAATAGATTTGTGAAATATTTCTATGGTGAATGAAAGGTATCTGGTGCTAAATCGTCATGGAACATCGATTATAGAGACATTTTTTACAGTAGCATTGGGCCCTGATTCTCGTTTTTCACTGCGAGTCAGGACACATTTTTTATTCACCAAACTCACCATACAAAACACAGTTTTAGGTCTCAGACTCGAAAAATCTTTTTAAATCGTTGAAAGTATTCGAATTACAATCTCTAAAGACCATAATAACTAAGACTGTTTGGTATAAAAAATTTTATACCTAATGAAGCTTGGGACATAACTTATGGGCCACCCTGTGTATATAACTAACGAATATATTGAAGAAACCGCTGATTTTTGGCATGTGGGAGTCTTTTGATTATGGCTCCAGTAAATTCTCCACTAAGTTCTGACCTCAAACGAAAATGTCGACTCATCATGGAATTATGACGTCATTGTCACCTTTTTATAATTAGAAATTTTAGATTTTCGGCTATAATTCAGCCATTTTGGGCATTGACTATTTAGCATCATAATATATATTGGTTATAGTGACAATTTAGCCAAAAATTCCCTGCCCGCTGCATTACCACTATATCCAATATCTACTGTATGTAGTATTATTGATGAAAAAAATTGTTGCTTAAATACTGTTGACCAGTTAGTGCAGTGAATTGTAGATTTGTTTCTATCTATCAAATCACTCGGATAGTTGCATTCATTTGCAAATTATTTCATTTAAAACGATAAATTTTCATCTGGTAGGAAAAATAGAGTAAAAATTACAATCTGCCAAGGTCACTATTATTCAGTGGTAAACATGCATAGTAAATAGAAGTTATTTCATCATGATTTATTCATTGTGTATTGTCATCAAAGCAGTGAAGTAAATAAGTGCTAGGTTTTACAGGCTTCACATAGGATGATAAATCATACAAGTAGTACCATTGATATGTTACAAAATCTGTCCGGGGGGACAGATTTTGTAAAAACAGGTTTCTCCCTACTTTAATTAAGTAACATATTATGCTACACTAGATCCATTTTTCATTTCTATGCAGGCGTATAATTTTAGTATAAACAATGTTCTTATATAATACAATTCACTCTTCCATTCTACACTGTTAGTTTATGAAAGTTTTATTATCATCATTCGATGTCAGATGCTTCATCCCAACAAGTTGGGTACTCTTCTATCTGAGTTTAGGTTTACTGGTGGGATGGGAGGACATCAAAATTAACATGATAGGGAACCTTACGTTTCGATAATATCATTAACGGAGTCCAATTGATTAATACGTGTTCAATAGACAATTTCTTTACGCTCTTAAGTCTCCATCGTAGGCTAATATTAGCGGCATTCAATCTAGCTATGTGGATTATGTGCTGCTAAAAAATTATATTACGGTGCACTTCCGAATACGGGGGCAGTGTCGAATTTTGTGGGAAATCACGGGACCCAATTGAAAAGTATCATCAGGTGCATAACGGGGACAAATTGAGGAATTTCATGGAAAAACGAGACACTTAAAATTACTTCAATAGACGAGTTACAAAACAGGACGGGATAATTGCCCTGGTTACAATTCGAAGTTACACTAATATTAAAATGAATAAATACGTAATATAAGAATAAAATATAGAACTAAGTATATACACTAAGCACCACATCTCTGCTAACTGGCCTTGCGTCGGTACTGGAGGAGAGAGGAGATGATCACACTGGCAATGGATCGGAGAGGAGTTGAAAAACAAGGGAACAAACAAAGGGTAAGGAGATAGTCAGACGAACCAATGAGCATCCCCATGGACCAGATGAACAGGAGCTAAGTTGTCGTGAGGCTAAGATAGGTATTAAAAGGTACAAGCAGAGGAAACCTGGGATAGTTCACACAACATAGTAGGGGAAAGTCTCCTCATGGGATCTGAGGGTCCTGCTGCTAAGCTGCCTAAGCTGGACAGTTTAAAGCGTACGATACAGCGTCAGAGAGAACGAGTGCTAGCTGTTCCCATACAACCAACTACTCTTGAAGAGCTCAACCTTCCACCTGAGTACCAGTCCTAAAGGATGGCCATCTGTTACCTAGCCTGTTCATTTTCCTACCTAATAAAACCCAAGCTACCTACACACGGATGTGGCAACAGATCCAGTTACTCTGTCCTAATGCTCAACCATCTCAGATGCTTATGAACTTTGAGAAGGCTGTCATTAACAGTTTCCAGCAGGTGTGGCCTGCTACACAGGTGAAGTGCTGCTTCTTTCACCTCACACAGAATATCTGGCGCAAAGTACAAGCTGAAGGACCTCAAGCTGCTTACAACCAAGATGAAGAAGTAGCCCTACGCATACGCCTGCTGCCAGCACTCGCCTTTGCTTCCCTCTTTGATGTACTCGAGGTGTTTGGTGATGTAGTACAGGAACTTCCAATGCCCCAAAGCCGCTGGTCTACTTCTATCCTTTGACAAAACCTATGTTGGGCGCAAACTCCCTGGTGGTACTTACCAGGATCCCTTGTTCCCAATTGAGATGTGGAACTATCACTACGACACGGCGTTTGGGTTACCTCGTACAACTAATGCAGTTGAAGCATGGCACCGCTCTTTCAATGTGCTACTGTTGGCTGTCACCATTCTAATATTTGGGAGTTTATCACTGCCTTGAAGCGTGAACAGGGACTTGTGGAAGTACGACAAGTTAAGTATATTAAATAAAATACTATGCGTAGTAGAGAAACTATGTAATATGACTATTACTTAATCTGCCTCTAAATTAAAATGGTGTGCTACACCGCGTAAGAATTCCATGGTTGGACGCCACACATAGCTGGTAACCAGTTGCTTCAAGGCTTCCTCGGTAGCTTTTCCTACGTTTAGGAGGATTAGTACCGGCAATGAACTTAGCTTGTCGTACTTCCACAAGTCCCTGTTCACGCTTCAAGGCAGTGATAAACTCCCAAATATTAGAATGGTGACAGCCAACAGTAGCACATTGAAAGAGCGGTGCCATGCTTCAACTGCATTAGTTGTACGAGGTAACCCAAACGCCGTGTCGTAGTGATAGTGTCACACGTATAACCCGAAGTGTAATAACTGACAAGGTTAGTATACAACAATAAAGAAATCTAGTTCAGTATTCGTACAAAGGAAATGAAACTAATGTAGATACAGGTACTAAGTAGTAGGTTATATATTTTGGTTACTTAACAATATACTCTGTGATTCCCTGTACTGAAATACTGCTAACATCACCTCCCTTTTAATTCCTTCCATCCCGGGGCTGATTTCGTTCCACGGTCCCAGTTGGTATTCTTTCCCCTCTCTTGGGTATCTTATCCCATGGAATGAAATCATCAAACTGTTTGGCCTTCCTGTTACGTAAGGGATATCTCCTCCCAACTGGGGGAACTTCCTCTTCCGACGTATTCGTTGTTGCCTCTTCTCCCTCACTGAATCTATTCCCCGAATCCAACTCAACATTTTGTCCAGACTGCGTTCCTGGATCTTGATTCTCTTCATTCAGGATTAAGCCATCAGGTTGATCACTATTATCGTCATGACCATTATTCAAAGGATAATTCACCACAACTGGAGAATTCCCACTATATACCTTGCACCTGTCGAGATGGACCCATTTTTCTCGATCTCGAATCCGCGAACCCCTATTATTTCGAGCCTGCTTCCGAATCCTTATCTTCACGTCTGGCCCTTTCTTGTCCAGAACCTCGTACGGACCGTCGTACCTTGGGTCTAATGCGTCATGTCTAGCAGAATTCCGTAACATCACCCTGTCTCCTCTCTCGACTTGTGTCTCGGCTCTTTTTTCGTTTACCCCTTCTCTTGACTTCGTTAAAGCCTGCTCAATACTCTCTCTGGCCATGGCATGTAATGCTGCCTGCGTTTCCTTCAATTTCCCTAGGTACTCACCATGTGAATTCGGGATATCATTCTCGAGGTTCTCACACCATAGGTCCAGAGGCGAACGTGGTTGCCTTCCATATGTTAGTTGGTAGGGTGGGATTTTACTTGATGCATTAGACATGCAATTGCAATGGAAGCTGACCTCCTGGAGCAATGACGGCCAAGACCCTTTTCCTAACTGGCGGTCCAACATAAGGCATAGCATAACTTGTTTTACAAATCCGACATTTCGTTCAGCCATGCCGTTGCATTGAGGATGATAAGGGGTAGAACGCCGTTTATCGATATTCAGCGAAGCACAGAACTTCCGGAATTCGATCCCATCGAGCTGTGCTCCTTGATCTGTAACCAGAATCTCAGGTACTCCATAACCCCTGTAGATCCACCCTTGCTCAAACGCAGTGATTACCCCCTCCGTCGTTTGGTCGCGGAGTGGCATCACTTCAATCAGACGTGTGAAAAGGTCCACAATGACCAGGAAATATCTGTACTCACCATCAGCCCAGGGTAGCGTGCCAATGTCCATTGCTACTGCTCTACCAGGGTAGTCATTTCCAAGCAACATTGACCGTATTGGTTCCCTCGATTTGTGAGATGGCTTGACTCGTTGGCATGTTACGCATCCCCGACAGTATAGTTTTGCATCCCTCGCCATCTTAGGCCAGTAATAGCTCCGTCGCAGGGCTTCTAGGGTTCCTGCAATTCCGAAATGACCTAGTGCATGCACTCTTTCCAGTACCTCCTTCCTTAATACAGTAGGGACCACGAATCGATGGTCGAAGTATAGTACTCCTTCCTTGAGATACAAATGGCTAGACACCTTCTTCAATTGCCCTGTCTCTACACTCCCCAAGTCATACCACTGCTGGACCGCCTTCTGTATAACGGGATCTCTCAACTGCTCCCGCACAATCCGCTTGAGGACTCTTTCTGCTGTTCCCACTGCGTATACATGTCCCTCAAACTCCGCTTCATCGTCCACTTTTCTGTCCCGCTCGAGGTGAGGGATTCGGCTGAGGTAGTCGGCCGTTTGATTCAAACTTCCTGGACGATATTCCACTCTGTATGGCAGTGACTCCAGTTCTAAAATCCATCGCGCATACGTGTGGCGAGGATCCTTCTGACTCCTCAGCCACTGAAGGGGGCAGTGATCAGTAAGAAAAACGACTTCGCTCGCTGCTCTTAGATATACTGACCACTTCCTCGCAGCTGACACCAAGGCCCACGCCTCTAACTGCCCCGCACTATAACTCTTCTGCGAAGGACTTAAGGAGGAAGAATAATAGCAAATAGGGCGGAGCTTGCTCGTTGCTGGATCCCTTTGTGAAAGTACTGCTCCGACTCCGGTTGCGCTGGCGTCTACTTCGACATAGAATGCTTTAGTCCATTGAGGGAATGCTAACACGACAGGCTCATTTGTCAACCTATCCCTTAACGTTGCAAAGGCCAGCTCGCATTCTGGGGTCCACTTCCACCGTGACCCCTTTTCGGTTAGTTTGTATAACGGGGCTGCAATATTCGCCATCTTCGGAATATAACAACGATAGTAGTTGAGAGTTCCCAAAAATCGTTGGAGCTCCCGCACAGATCCCGGGTTTGGGAATGACTTAACTCTATCTAGATACGATATGACCGGCTCTCTACCGCGGTTAGAGATATGATGACCAAGAAATTCACACTCCCAATAGGCCAGGCGGCATTTATCTTCCCGTAATTGTATACCCTTATCTTGGAGGCGTCTGAATACTTCGCGCAGGTGTTTAATGTGATCATCGAAACTTACGGAAAAGATGAGGATATCGTCTATGTAGCTTTCCGCTGATTTGATTCCTTGTAAAGTATTATCCATTAACCGCTGGAAAGTAGCTCCCGAGTTAACCATTCCAAAAGGCATCACCAACATCTCGTACAAACCTCTCGGTGTGTGGAACGCCGTCTTTTCTATGTCTTGCTCTCTCATGGGAACGCACCAGTATGCACTAGCCACATCGAGACAAGAGAAGTATCGACTCCCTTCTAGCTTGTCTAAAATTGATTGAGGGTTCGGGGGGCCGTATGCATCCCTTTTAGTAACGGAATTCAGTAGTCTATAATCAACTGCGAAGCGCATTCTTCCGTCTTTTTTACGCACGAGGACTACGTCACTTCCCCATGGCGACTTGGAGGGCCTACATATGCCATTCTCGCACATTTCGTCAACTTGTCTCGTAATCTCCTCCTCCCAGGCAGGAGGAATTCTTCGAGGTCTCGCCCTTATGGGGGTATCTGTCTGAAGTTCGACACTATGCGCATGGTTCACGTCTACTCTAGAGGGTCGCGTTGGGTCCCCTGCAAAAAGCGTAGGATATCCGTCAAGAAGTTCCTCTAATTGTCTAATCTCGCCGATTCCTAGTTCCACGTTGATCAATTCCTCTGCTCGTGTCGTCACAGATGCCTGTCGTATCTGGTCATTTGAAATTTGGGCTCTAAAGAGGGGTGTCGAACCACTTACTAAATCTTGTACCGGTTCCCAAGTGTTACCCAACTTGATTCTGCCCCCCTGAAAATCGAAGGCTACTGCTCCAAATTTCCTCATAAATTCACGTCCGAGAATAAACACCTGGTTGTCCGAGTTAAGTACTTGCAAGCGTTGTGTTACTGGTGCGCGTGTACCAACACACACTTCCACGTCGACATAACCGATCACATCGACCGGGGCGTCACAGAGTCCAAAAACTTTACTAGAACCTTCTCTCATCCGTCTCTCTAAGCGGAGATTTTGTAACGTCTCTCTGTCAATCACGCTTGGTCTTGCCCCAGTATCGAGCATCGCCAATAATGTGTGATCCCCCACTCGTACCTGGATGCTAACGGCATCCTCCCCCGGCCCTACTACCAGAACTGAATTGTTATCGTCTCTCTTCCATCCCTCCTGTCGCTTTCCTCTTGGCCCTCGCGACTTTGGACAATCCCATGGCTTATGTCCCTGCTGACCGCATATCCAACACAGCCTTTTGGGGTAATTTTTGTATCCATGACCAAACTCATTGCATATGTAGCACCCGCCCCGTCTTTGTTGCGAAGAGTAACTCTTCCTTTGCTGCACTGTAGGTCCTTTTCGAACAACATAAACTTCATCAGCAGGATTTGAGCATTCTGATTCCGGTTGTCCTTCCGCCGATGGACTCTGAGGACGCCTCCTATCTATCCTTTCTTGCCCTTGAACCCGGGAATCCTGCCTTGCCAACTCCATTGCTTCATTTTGCAATCGTATACTGGTTACCTTTCCAGGTCCCAGCTCGCGATAGCCTTGAGTCAATGACATTCCTTTAGCTAAAAATATGTCTCGTATCTTCACTGCGAAGCGTGCTCCGTCTTCTTCAGGGAGATCTCCCTCCTTTGCGGTGACCCAATCCTTGGTTTGCTGTCTGACTTCCATTGGAAGCTGACTGATCATGAACATACAAACTTGTTTCGTACTCAAACCGGCTCTCAGTCCTTCTTCTAGGTATTGGGCAAAGAAGTCATAGACCTGCTCTCCTACCGGCCAAACTAACAGGCGGAATCTCCCTATGGCTTCGAATATATCGGCAGGCGGGTCGAGGCGCTCTTTTAATAACTTGAAAGCATTTTCCAACGTATCTTTCTGAATTGCTTCTAAAACTACCCTTTCCTCCAGCTTTCCTCGGCATAGATACGCAGGTAGGAGCCTCTTAGCTGCTGCTTCCTCAAGAGAAACCACACTTGCTCGAAATTTCGGTTCCCATTCTGCTATCTTCTGCCCTTGGCGTAAAGGGGGAATGGAAACTGTTAAGGGAGTTGCCATTCGAGAAAACGAACTAGATTTATGTCACACGTATAACCCGAAGTGTAATAACTGACAAGGTTAGTATACAACAATAAAGAAATCTAGTTCAGTATTCGTACAAAGGAAATGAAACTAATGTAGATACAGGTACTAAGTAGTAGGTTGTATATTTTGGTTACTTAACAATATACTCTGTGATTCCCTGTACTGAAATACTGCTAACAATAGTTCCACATCTCAATTGGGAACAAGGGATCCTGGTAAGTACCACCAGGGAGTTTGCGCCCAACATAGGTTTTGTCAAAGGATAGAAGTAGACCAGCGGCTTTGGGGCATTGGAAGTTCCTGTACTACATCACCAAACACCTCGAGTACATCAAAGAGGGAAGCAAAGGCGAGTGCTGGCAGCAGGCGTATGCGTAGGGCTACTTCTTCATCTTGGTTGTAAGCAGCTTGAGGTCCTTCAGCTTGTACTTTGCGCCAGATATTCTGTGTGAGGTGAAAGAAGCAGCACTTCACCTGTGTAGCAGGCCACACCTGCTGGAAACTGTTAATGACAGCCTTCTCAAAGTTCATAAGCATCTGAGATGGTTGAGCATTAGGACAGAGTAACTGGATCTGTTGCCACATCCGTGTGTAGGTAGCTTGGGTTTTATTAGGTAGGAAAATGAACAGGCTAGGTAACAGATGGCCATCCTTTAGGACTGGTACTCAGGTGGAAGGTTGAGCTCTTCAAGAGTAGTTGGTTGTATGGGAACAGCTAGCACTCGTTCTCTCTGACGCTGTATCGTACGCTTTAAACTGTCCAGCTTAGGCAGCTTAGCAGCAGGACCCTCAGATCCCATGAGGAGACTTTCCCCTACTATGTTGTGTGAACTATCCCAGGTTTCCTCTGCTTGTACCTTTTAATACCTATCTTAGCCTCACGACAACTTAGCTCCTGTTCATCTGGTCCATGGGGATGCTCATTGGTTCGTCTGACTATCTCCTTACCCTTTGTTTGTTCTCTTGTTTTTCAACTCCTCTCCGATCCATTGCCAGTATATACGTATAGCCTCCTTCGACGAGTTTCTCTCCTCTGCAAGATTTGAAGTACGAAATTCAAATTCAATAAAATTGAGAGGATAAACATATTTCAGCACGATTGCGGGGTTTACTACCCCTAATGCGGGGCAGCGGGTTTTGGTCTGACCCGCCCCCCCTGAGACGGGTCACTTGGGGCCTATAGAGTAGGTCTAACGGCTACTTATTAAAAAAGTCTACCCAATGTCAATTTTAAGCGTAGGACTAACGCCAATTTCTGAAGAGTAGGACTAATGCAATAAATAAATAAATAAATAAGTAAATAAATGAATAAATAAATAAATAAATAAATAAATAAATAAATAAATAAATAAATAAATAAATAAATAAATAAATAAATAAATAAATAAATAAATAAATAAATAAATAAATAAATAAATAAATAAATAAATAAATAAATAAATAAATAAATAAATAAATAAATAAATAAATAAATAAATAGATAAATAAATAAATAAATAAATAAATAAATAAATAAATAAATAAATAAATAAATAAATAAATAAATAAATAAATAAATAAATAAATGAATAAATAAATAAATAAATAAATAAATAAATAAATAAATAAATAAATAAATAAATAAACAAATAAATAAATAAATCTGATTTCAGATTCGAAATCTACACATTCGAATTAGTCATGGTTGAACATAACTAATAAATTATTCAACTCAATGAACAATCTTATCAGCCTGAGCTACCATTGGTAATTCATTGCCATCATGTATAGTAGCATAAGGTGGCACTGATCAATAATTACAAAAAGTTAGGAATGAATGGTTAATTAGAAACATTAATCTGTGACTAATTTGAATGCGTATTATTCGAATAGGGAATCCGATTAGCTGTATCCCATACAGTTTAGAAGTAACCCTCTTCATGAATAGACCCATTTTAGTATTATTTGAATGGGAAAGAATCAAGTGTTGAAATACTTTCGTCGGTTGGTGTATGAATAAATAAAAAAAGGAATAAATAAACAAATGTTACATACTAAAACTTATATATTAAAGATTTTATTTTTTTGTTATTAATTGATTGAAGAATTGGCAAGTCGAGATATGAAAATTGGCATGTAGGTGTCAAATGATGAATCTACTTGTACGATTAAGTTCAAAGATCTAACCGAAAAATAAAATTTCGACAAAAGTGTAGACTGTTTACTTACAGAGGAAGTTACTCTAGGATTTTTTATATAACACTTCGCGAATCGCGACACATTGAGACACCTTTTAAAGTGCAAACAAGCTATAACAATTATCATTTTTTGACGCATAACATACGAGGTGCATAATACAATTTTAGCACCTACAGTTGCAGATTTTTTCTAAGACGTACTTTTTTTAAATTATTCATTTCACACTATATAATTGGAATAAATTTCTATTGTTCTGGATTCAACACCCATTACTAGAAGCTAATGTAAAATTTGAGATTGTGAGTTAGACGCAGTGTCCGCCAGCCGCGGAGCGCAAGCAAGCGAAGCGGGCTTGTAACCTATATTTTCCAAAATATATATTGGATTTTAAAGGTACGCATAGAGGAGCGGCTCCTTTTTTCTTGGAGCGGAAGTCGGAGCGCACTCGAATTTTGAAGAGCGGTTAATGCTCTGAATATTACTGAGCTAGATTGATTATATTCATATAAGGATTATATTCTACAATATGCATGAAACTTAATAACTTGATAATGAAAACTGGTAGATAACTTTCAACGAATAAATGTTTTTCATATATCTTGACACCTTACTTGAGACAAGCGCGCTTCGCTTGCTTGCGCTGCGCGACTGGCGGACACTTTGTGTGCGCTAGAGGCGCCCTTTGGGCGCCTGTGGTCACATTGATCAATTATAAGCTAGATAGCATCTCTAAATACGTCTGTCCTACTGTTATGATCGATATCGCACGAAAAATCACCAAATTTGTCATTTTTAAATTTTTTGATGTGTAATGATGACGTCATAACAGAGTGATGAGTCATCATTTTTTAATGATAGTTGAAGATATGAGAGATATGTTAGTATACATATTCTATTAAATTCTCAGCCTTCTATCTCCTATAATGGCTGAGTTATGCCTGAATAACTGTATTGCTTAACCTTTAAAAATGTGACAATGACGTCATAATTCCATGATGAGTCGACATTTTCGTCTGAGCTCAGAACTTACTGGAGCCATAGCCAAAAGACTCCCACATACCAAAAATCAGCTTTCTGCGCCTGGCAGTTTCTTCAATCAATTCGTTACAGATATATATATATATATACACAGGTAAACCTCCCAAAGCGGCACCTCCGAGTAGCGGCAACTCTCCGAGAAGCGGCATCATCCTATTCCACCGATTGATTTTCCTATACTAATAGTACTTCTTCAACCTCTGAGTAACGGCACCTCCGAGTAACGGCAACCTCTGACATACGGCAGTTAAGTGAACTCCCGATTGAAATTTTTAATACAAAATTACTTCCGAGATACGGCACCAATCAGATGTATATGTAACAATCACTCATATACATGCCATTCTTTAAGAACGTTTCAAATAAGAAGTTAAAATATATACATATTTATAACATATCATCTATATTACATGATTGTAGGAAATTAGGTTATTAGACGAGTCCGTCTGAAGAAAGGGCATCCACAATTTCCTTCATTTTATCTATCTATCTATATATATATAGTACAAGCGCGCTTCGCTTGCTTGCGCTGCGCGGCTGGCGGACACTTTGTGTCCGCCGGAGGCTCCCTTCGGTCGCCTGGGGGTGACATTGGTTAATTATAAGGGAGGTATCATCTCTAAATATGTCCATCTGTGTTTTAAAATCGATATCACTCGAAAAAACACCAAATTTGTCAATTTTTAAAATTTTGATGAGTAATGATGACGTCATAGCAAAGTGATGAGTCATCATTTTTTTGTGATAGTTACATCATATGTGAAACCATAGCATTCTATACACTAAGGCAATGGTGCTGGTTGGTGGACTTGGACTAGGGATTGGTTAGATCAGTCAAATTTGATTTTCTAAAAATGGTTCGATTATGCTGGTATATAGCTTCTGACATTACATACTGATCGTTTTCATGAATTCTACATCGATTTACTTCGAAATTGTTTGAGGAAAGCCCTGTAGAGAATTTAATTTAAACCAACCACATTACTTTTATACATAAACATACTATTTATTTGTATTGTTTTAAAGTCAACCACATTGATTATATATATATTTACTACCTTGTTGTAAAGTTCAACAAATCACTGTCTTTTCATATGCACAAATCAAACTCAATCTGAAACATTCCTGACTGCACATACGTATCAAATTATTATTACTCTTTCGAACGACAATGTCCTGTCCAGGCTACAAGTCTAATTATAGAAGTCAAGCAGAATCTACTTCTGAAAACCTGAAACTGAAGAATGGTTTAGAGCAATTCCACACCCACGGAAGGACTATGCAAACACGCAATTGAGAGTAAGTTTCTATGATTATGTTTCATTTACTGATCGTCAGATTTACACTTCTACTCACCGTTTAGGTATGTGTACATCATTTCAAACCAAATGACATCGAGATTTGAGAGAACCATTACCTACAATGACGGGCTTCGCACTGTTACAGTTTCCAGAGATAGAATAGCTCTTAATAAGCTGCAGTACCCAGTACATTCCCCAACCTTCCTATCTATGCGAAACCAATTCCAAGCTAAGAGACTATCTTTGGATCACAAAGAACGATTGCTGATGGAATCTGCCTACTCTTAAAGAGCATAACTGACAACGAAGAAAAGGTAGATAAGTTCTTAGTTAGTTCATTTCCAGATCTTTCTAAACTAAATTTAATCGACCTACGAAACGGCTGGATAGCTCATGTGTAGCAACTCTTATTTTTTATTGAGATAGTTATTTCAGAAACCGGACCTTTCATGACCGATCCATGTCAATTAACGACGAATTATATATCAAAGCATTTGAAATAAAAACGTCACAATTCCGACCTCGCGAATATAAATGACACTCGCTAAGTTGAGACCATCTTCAATGAGGTTGATAAGTATTTACTAATATTTCAACTTAATAGCTCTCAAACTGAATGTTCTATTCAAAATCATGTAGTTTTTCATCCATCACTTCGAGAGTGCAATTAATTAAGCTTATTGACTCGTCAGACCTAGACATAAGTGAAATACATACAGTGAATCTTTGAATATTTCATTCCACTGTTTTCGGCGCCATCGACAGTCCAAGTGATCCCCCACAATTGTATTTCCAACCATAGTTCGTCCAATCCCGTTAGGGTCTAGCTCCGCGGTTGATATATTTCTAATTGTAACTAAACAATGAGTGATACCGAGAGTTGCTATCTATTTGTTGATGCTCTACAGCAGTGGTTCTGAACCTTTCCAGTCAGTATACCCCTTGGTGCGAAAATGAGGTTTCACGTACCCCTCTAATTTTTGTTTTATTTTGTTTTGTTGGTTTGGTTTGGGATGAACTGCATGAATATATTGCTTAATTTAACAAATTTACCTCAGGTACCCCCTGGGGGTGCTACGCGTACCCGAGTTTCAGAACCGCTGCTTTACAGGGTGTTTCAAAAGTCTTGGCCCCTTGAACATTTTAACTTAAATACTACATAAAATACATGCTGAATTCCATTCACTTTGAATTTCATTTGCCAATATAATAACCTTTCAATTCTAGTACCTTCCTAACTCGATTTGGCGATTTGGACTACTCACTAAATATCTAAGAATGATTTCGATATTACTATTTCAGCGGCCCGATTGATAATTTTTTGATTTCTTAGTTTGTTTTCGTGGCTCTATTAGAAGCGGTACCAAGACATTTGAAACACCCTGTATGTACTGGTAATTATTTATATCCGTTACAAATAATATTTCGAACCAAATTTAGTACCTAGTTATTGTAGTATATTCTTAATAGATAAATCCTCCGACATGATTGATCTCTATCACTCCTGTATCTACAACCGTCTGAAAGAAATCTCTACTTCATCATTATCGAGGAACTCCACTAACGGCTACAATGACACTTATTCAAGACGCATCGGAGTTACATTCTACCCTTATCATCATATCTCGCTTCTACTCGACTTTCTAAACTACCTCTCTGCTCTTTTTAACTGTGAATCACATGTTACCAATTATACTTATTTCTGCTTAATTATTTATTAATTTACTTATTACATGTCCACTATGTATAAAATTATCTCCAGACCATTCATGATTTCATAAAAGGGAAGTAGGTTACTAATTATTTACTTAATATGGGTAGTTACAGCAAATTTACAATTGTATTAGAATTTTGAAATAAAAGGAAACTAACTGATCTAACCAATCCCTAGTCCAAGTCCACTAATCAGCACCATTGCCTTAGTGTATAGAATGCTATGGTGAGACGTATTAGTATACATATTCTATTAAAATTTCAGCCTTCTATCTCCTATAATGGCTGAGTTATGCCCGAATAACTGTGTTGCTTAACTTTTAAAAATGTGACAATGACGTCATAATTCCATGATGACTCGACATTTTGCTCTGAGCTCAGAACTTACTGGAGCCATAGCCAAAATACTCCCACATGCCAAAAATTAGCTTTCTATCACCGGCAGTTTCTTCGATCAATTCGTTACAGATATATATATATATATATATACAATAATCGAGTTTTAATAGTAAGGACAAGCGCGCTTCGCTTGCTTGCGCTGCGCGGCTGGCGGACACTTCGTGTCCGCCAGAGGCTCCCTTCGGTCGCCTGGAGGTGACATTGGTTAATTATAAGGGAGATATCATCTCTAAATATGTCCATCTTAGTGATAAAACCGATTTCACTCGAAAAATCACCAAATTTGTCAATTTTAAAATTTTTGATGCGTAATGATGACGTTATAACAAAGTGATGAGTCATCATTTTTTGATGAAAGTCGCATCATATGTGAGGTATGTTAGTATACAGATTCTATTAAAATTTCAGCCTTCTATCTCCTATAATGGCTGAGTTATGCTCGAATAACTGTGTTGCTTAACTTTTAAAAATGTGACAATGACGTCATAATTCCATGATGAGTCGACATTTTGCTCTGAACTCAGAACTTACTGGAGCCATAGCCAATAGACTCCCACATGCCAAAAATCAGCCTTCTACGCCCGGCAGTTTCTTCAATCAATTCGTTACAGATATATATATATATATATATATATATATATATATATATATTTATATATATATATATATATATACAATCATCGAGTTTTAATAGTAAGGATATACGTATATACACACACACGAGTTTTAATAGTAAGAACGAATCGTTCATTAGGCATTATAACACCTTTCTATGTAAAGATTTGATGATCACGAGAAATTGACTCGTCAATTATTTAACATGTTCAAAAAATATCAAAAAGACCCCAGTTTACCTCCACCTTTATCAAGCAGTGCTACCCAGAGATCTTGCAAAATCTCTGGATACCAAGTGAATATACAAGTACAAGTAAGTCTGGCTCATTTATTGTAAAATAAGCCCCGCTGTGGTAGACGACACTCACTTGGTATCCGGCGCTTTTGTAGGATATCTGGCTTGCGAATGCTTGATAAAGATGGAGGCAAATTGGAATATCTTTATGATATTTTTTTGGGTTCCAAAGAGAGGCACTTGGTAATCTTTTTAATACTGAATACTATCCAATTCCAAAATTCTTCAGTGGTAAATGTAGGATTTTTCACTATTTCTTAATTTTTACATTATCGGCCTTATTTATTAAACTTGATAAATGAATTGGATAATCAAACATCCCCAAAAATAAGGTTAACGTTCAGGAAAATGATTCGATTTGAAAATTTCAAAATAAAAGCTTTGAAATTTTGAAATTTGCTATTATTTAATATGCTCCACTTAAAAACTAAGGCCAAATGGGGCTTTTGATGTGCCAAAATCGTCACATAGAGCAACAACTTTCAAAGGGGATCTTATCACAAATTTCCAGACTCCAATATTTTGCATATATTGAAAATTACTATTCGCATGCGAACAAGCTACTATTCGGATGCGAATAAGTTAAGTAATTTTTAATACCGCCTATTTTGTCTTTGTAGGAGCAAAACTCTGCGAGTTTTCATGCAATAGAAAAACTAATGCCTGCTCCCTTCCTCGTTAAGAGGTATAGACAAAAAAGAATATTTATACTGTAGTTACCTTTGTTTCTGTGATTCTGCCATAAACTAAGATATTCGTAAAAAACACAACCAATTGATTTAATTAGAAGATATCTGTAATATAAAATAAGTTTTTATTGAATTAGGAAATTAAACACAATTTCTTAGTGCATACAACGTTATAAATAGTGTTTGGGTCAGAAGGTAATCTTTGTATGTAATGAGATACGATTAGAATTTTACTTTCAGGACAAGCTACGATTACATGTCCAGCAATGGGCCTTCAACCCTTGGGTATTCGCCCTGCCCTGATACCCCTGCCCTCCCCTCCCCCTAGAAATAAAACCCCTACGACGTCTCTGTCGATATTCGGCCACAGTATTAGCCTATTAATTATGGCGGCAATGGCCGACACACCTTTTCTATCCAGTATTGATCAGTATAGAGATGGATGTCCATTTGGGAGGACCACCCCTTCGGGAACCTACCACACCATTATTTATGTTGATTAATTAATATAATATTTAACAAAGCAAAAATAATTTTTACACAAATCTGTAGAGAAAGAACTAACATTGGAAGTGAGAATGAAGGTTTTGGACTCACTTGATGAGGTAAATGTCTAACATTTTTCATGACGGATTGGTACACTATCTTTTAACGATTGTAATTATCTCTATTTTCTTCATTTTTGCCTTATTCTTTCGCATATTATGTAGGAGCGGCGATCGCAAAACCTTTTGTGACAACATTTACAAATATATTCATGTCCTAACAGCATAATGTACTATTTTACAGGCGCTCCCCCACCTTAATTCTGAGCACTACACCACTTGTCCTTACCTAGACTAGTCCATGGAGAAGCCTAAAAATAAAATTCATCTATGTCATGAATTGGTTTTATCATCTATTACAATACCATGTTATTACGTATTTATGGTCACTTGATCGAGACTATTGTCATTTATGGTCACTTGATTGCCAGCTAGCTACTGCTAGGGAGTCTTGAACATCCCACATGCTCATGTTCTCATTGTGTGCATTACTAATGACTATAAATTATTTGTATTTCTCTCCGTCTTACAATTATTTAAGTCGCAAATGGAGCCATTTTGAGGGGCACAAACACAGAATTGATCTGCCTATTATACAATTGTATAATCTCGTCTATCCTGCTAAGCAAAATACTCCCAGCCAGAACCTAATTGTTCCGATGCGTATGCAATATGTGCCTGACACAGCAGGATATTTATATGTGTCTAAGTGTCTAAGTGTCTAAGTTTGACCAAAAAATAGTCTGTTGAACCATTATAAACCAGGAACTAAAGTAAAAATCCGTTTATTCACTTAATCCTAGTGCTAGCATTCCTACACGCTGAACAGAGGGTTCAGAATGGCTGCGAGAGACGTGACAGCTGCGAATATCTCCATTTCGATAGTGAATCATAAGACAGGACAGCCCGTCTCCTACAAACAGGATGGGAAGAGGTTTGCTCACGATCTCACTGTCAAGCTCTCTGTTAACGCTGTCTACGCGGTTACTGTTACTGTTAAGCCGGAATTCTCCAAGTTAAAGTGAGTTCATTGTTTATTATCTTCTCTTTATCGTATTCTGTACTGTTAAACCTGTCCACCGCGAAAAACTGACAAAACACAAACAGCTCAGTTTCCGAGCAAACTATTGGTGAGAGCCTAACAGGCAGGACCGGTTCTACGGGGGGGGGGTGTGACACCCCCCACTATTGTAATGTAGTCGGTTATTTTCAATATAGTCGGCAGTTTCACGTTTCTTTTATTTTAATGTAGTCGGTTATTTTCTAAATAGTCGGCAGTTTCACAATTCAGTCGGCAAAATTAGGTCGACACCCCCCCCCCCCCCCCAATAACTATTTCTAGGTGCGGCCCTGCTAACAGGTCTAACTTCCTTGTTCAATGTCGTTTTATGTTGAATTAATGGTGAAGGAACTTTGGAGAAACTCTCTGCTTCTATTTCTATTGAATCTTTTAACATTTTAACTATAACAAGTCGCTTTTTTCTCTAGATAGCGTTAGCGTGATACCAGAGACGTCGCCTAATGCGTCCCTGGGAATTTTTATTACTCCGAGCAATGTTCCCCCTCCCCCTGTTAAAAAAATAGATTATCTTGTAATCGATCAATGAGAATTGTTGGATTTTTATTTTCTCAAACTCGGAGCCATTTCTTAAAATGTACCCCCCCCCATCAAAAGTCCTGGCAATGTCCCTGCGTTGATATTGCCGATACTTAGTGGACATTTATCAACCATAATTTCTACTCTTCTTGTTCGTGTTGGGCATCCCTAATTTCCGGGACGGGATCCCGTCCCGGAAATTAGGCATGCCCGTTCGTGTTAGATGTTTTGGTGTACATACCGCGTAGGTTTCATTATCGAATAGTGAAGTAATTCATGATTTAGTACGGAATACATTTTGGAAGTCATTATTCTAGTACGTTATGAGGTAGGGCAGTAACCTTAAAATTAAAACATTATAATGTCCAAGAGCTTTAATAGTTCAATTTTCTAATTTCTATTTTAAATTATTTCAAAATGAGTAATGCAGTTAAAGTCGCTTCATTACCAATTTCACTATGTCTACTGTCTGAAAAATGACTAGTAAATTAGATGATAGGTCATCCAGTATACATCAAATAAATAGCTGCCAAATAATATTTCTTGGCTGAGTGCGTCCTATCATGAAGTGTCCTAGCTAGCTACCGAATATATAATCTCTTAAATCAGCTGATTGCCAATTGAACCAATTGAGAGGAAAGAAATCTGTTCCTACAATTCTTCCGTCTCCGTGAAGACTTTTATAGCAAAGCGTCTGGACGGTAAGGGGATAAGAAATTATTTTTTCTGAGCTCTCTCTCTCTCTCACTCTTTCAGTTCCTACTCATGACATAGCTTATCAAGCTACTGTTACAAAGCCATGCCAAATTACTGAACTAATTTCCAGTCATTCACATGGACCTGATATAGGACATCCTATCATGTTGTAAGACTATCATTTGATGAAAGATCTCAGAAGAGGAAACTCGGTTGATTTTATCTGAAGGAATCATCCAACTAAGTGAATCTAGTGTAGCTTCCCTACCAGTGTTGCCAGATGAGTTGTTTAGCATGTTCATGCCACAACTCAAAAGTTCATGAAAATGGTCAAATCTATGAACTTTGTTCATGATATGGCAACACTGTTCCCTACCCACACTAGACTCAGTCAAACGAATGATACACAGACATAAGTGTCTGGATGAGGACACTAGTATTAATCAGGCATCAGTTTCTGATCTCTTAATGCCCGAAAACTACCAATCACTCTAAAAGATGACTTATTTTTAATGTTAGATTCTGGAATGAGATTCAAATCGTATGCTAATGTTCAGTTCTATGAAATATTCTCAATCCTGTAAGAATCCCAAAATTGGTATGCAGATGGAATCTTTAAAGTTGTTCCAGCGCAATTTTTACACAATTCATGCAGAAAAAGGTAGTATAACCATTCCATGCGTATATACTCTGCTTACTAGCAAAACTCAAGCTATCTGCGCGAAACTTTTTCCTGAATTAAACCATACTTTAAACTCGTTTTTAATAATGGTTGATTTTGAAAAAGTTGTTATAAACGCTTTTGAGATGTCTATCGACGAAGTGTCCAATACTTTGTACTATAATAACGGAAACACTCAGTTCTCTTTTGCAGTGTCTAAGTGATCAGGTTGTCCGCTGAGTGAAACAACTCAGATGGCAACCCGATCACTTTGACACGCCGCGTCTCCTTCACGACACAGCAGCAGCACGCTCCACCTCTAAGTGATCAGGTTGACCCCTGAGGTTATCACCAACCTCAGACGGCAACCCGATCACTTTGAGTTAAGCGTGCAAACAAGTGAAGACTTGATTCTGTCAAATTTCTCTTCCTTTTATAGTTTTCTCTCATCGATGTGAAGCCATTATTATTCACTAATTTTGCCTATCTTTCTAGCCATTCCAATGGATAGGTTTGGAAGGAATGTCTTCCATATCGAATTCATAATTCGACATATCTGGTTTCTATGAAGCTGTAACTACATACTTGTATGTATAATGTGGTTAGTGTATTTGACATGCTAATCATATTTTAATATCATTTTCAATACCATTTGATCATTTAATTGTCAATTTTGCATACCTAACTAATATAGAGGTTGTCATGCTTGAAATTACAATATTGTGTGGTGTCATTCTTGTTTCATTATATCAATTTTGTTACAGTTACATTCCATTTGCTTGAAACATGTAACTATGGAATTCAGTCTAATTTTAGATTTTGTACTAAAAAGAAAAGTAATCAAATTTCATGAAATACCATTTGTTATGTCGATAGTAAATTTGAATTTCATTACATTTCTGTTTTGTTTGTTTTGTTCCAAATTCCAATTTACGTCCGTTCTTGCTGCGATAATTATTTCTCTTAATCTATTTCTCATTTATATACGACTGCATTAATGATATTAGTGATATTTCACGATGTAGAATCTGATTTCATACATTCAAAACCATAGTGTAGACTAGTAATCCCCAACGGAGGCCCCACCGCTCCCCGGCCCACCCAGCCCACCCAGGGGGGCAAGGGGGAGGGAGCACCGAATAAGAAGGGCTACTATTCTATGTTGTCAATTCAGAGTATCATTGTCTTGCTAAACCACTCTCCAACAACCAAATTAAAATTTATCAATTATATTTTTTCGATTCTCGACCGCTTTGAACTCATAAAGTTTACACTAAACTTTGTGAATATCGACCACGCACGGTAATTGATTTTGGCAGATATGGAATGTCAGTCTGACAGATCGATAATGCAGCTTCAAATATTAGCACACATTCCTTTATTAAAAACTTGATCCAATAAAGGAATCCTAAATATCATATTTAATAGAATTCCGCAGGATCGAGCAGACAGAAGACAGTATACTCATTAGAGCTGCACTGCAAATTAATATTCGAACAAATATTCTAATTCATAACGAAAAACGAAAGCAAAAATCTAATTGATATAATTCATAAATATTTCATTCACTGGACCTTTATTTTAATAAAGATAAATATGTGCGAAAGGCTCTTCTTTGACTAAAAAACTAATAACGATACTGCAATAATTCACATTTAACATCGATGAATATTCGATAGAATATCTGAGTGTTTGATGTAACAAAATAAAAACTAACAAATGCTTGAATTCCATAGTTACATATAAACGAAATGGAATGTAACAAGGTGTAGATGGCTATAATCATACAAGAATACCACATAATCAATTGAACCGATGACAACCATTATATTGAATAGGAATGGTTTGTGAGAATGTTAATTGAACTATACATCAACCATGTAGTTTAACAGACTAAGAAACCAGGTGTGTTGAATTGAGAACTATTCCTTTCATGCGTATCTATTTCCATTGTCATTGCTGAATGATCATATCTAGCCACAACTATAAAAGGAGGAGAAATTTGACAGAATCAAGTCTTCACTTGTTTGCACGCTTAACTCAAAGTGATCGGGTTGCCGTCTGAGGTTGGTGATAACCTCAGGGGTCAACCTGATCACTTAGAGGTGGAGCGTGCTGCTGCTGTGTCGTGAAGGAGACGCGGCGTGTCAAAGTGATCGGGTTGCCATCTGAGTTGTTTCACTCAGCGGACAACCTGATCACTTAGACACTCTGTTCTATCAATGTTTTGAGGACTTTCATCTGAGAACTACTCAAGTATTAAACAATTAGAAGCGAGCGGGGTAAAATGGTTGATATAATTTACATACATTCATCTTGTTGGAATCGGTTTCGGGTTTAGGTATGAATTGCAATAGATTATAGCAATTTTAAACTATAGTCAGGTCTGGACTCAAAACAGATTCAGATTCAGGTTTGGGTTTTCTATTATCGGGTTCGAATCCGGTTCTGAAAAGTAAACTTATCTCTGGTGTGCTTAATTACTATGCTTTCAAAGCTAAGTGTTCAGATAGCTATTGATTTGTATATATGTTGAGGTGACATCAGTTCTACCTGTTTATCAAAGGAAGGTTGTAACTAATGCTATCATGATTCACGGAACAAGTATTCTTAAATTTAATCTCTTAATCGCTTTCCTAGTGGCTAGCCAAACGCTGGTTTAACCAGCTTTTACCGTTTAAAATAGAAACTTTTACTACCAAGTAAATGGTTATGTTTAATAATAAAATCCATAATTCTACCTTAGATTTATTGGCTTCCAATATTTGTAGGTTGCGGTGGTTGATGGTGTTTTGTAACCAGGGTTTCATCCACCTTTTCAAAGATATACTTCTAAAAATAACTATCGTATTTTTGTGTGCGCCTAGCAGGGTTGCCGTGGGAATAGAATTTCAATACCCATTCCCACAGGATTTCTGTGGGAATACCCACAGAAACTCACTGGAAAACCACAGAAACCCATATGTGTGAATATCCATAGGTTTAAAGTGATTCCTATTCTCATCCTATATAGGAATACACACATAAAACCCCACAGAAACCCCCCTAAAACCCACTGAAACCTACTGGAAAACCCATAGAAACCCACAGAAACCCACATGTAGGAATACCCATAGGCTTAAAGTCATTCCCATTCCCATCCCATATGGGAATCTGTGGGTTTTCCCATGGGAATTCCCACAGATTCCCATTCCCACGGCAACCCTGGCGCCTAGCCTATTCATTTTGTATTACGATATAGGGGGTTTGGCAAAAATTATAGTTGTTTATTTCTCTAATGTCATAACAGGAAGCTTGAGATTGGAATAGACAGTTTGACCCCGGAGGAGAGCACCTCATCAGAAAGATCAGTGAAGCATAAGCTTATGTGGCACACGACAGGCATCGAACCGTCAGGCTCTGCCAAGAGGAGTTCTCTTCTCTTCACTTTTCATTTTGAATCCGGGACCCTGAGCCACGTGCTGCAGGCTAAGTTTTATAAAGCCGCTGATATCCAGCATGTGACGTGGGGCACCTCTGTTAACTCCATCAACCTCACCTGTTCCCTGGATGGAGATGGATCAGCAGTTGGGAAGGTTACTGACTCACGCATTTTATAAATTCTTGACAAAATCCATCGTATTTATACATTCTGTTTGTCGTGCTAGTAAGTGTATATAACATTTATGAATTGTGATATTTATTGGTGATGCTTGATATATGCTAAATACTGCGTATTTAAGAAAATTCAATTCAATAATTCAAATTCCCTAATAATTACAGGGTGAGGTATAAATGGTGCCCCAGCTTAATTGAGTCTATTTTTTCATTATGGGAGTCGTGCTGCTCTACTCACAATATTACAAGCGTTCGTCGTCTCATCAGCTTTGCATTCCTATACATACATGTTGTTGTTGTTGTTGTTGTTGTTGTTAAAAGAAATGGGGGACAACAGCATACTGCTTCTTATTTATTGTCAACACTAGGTACATTAATATTTAATAGATAATTAAATGACTAAATTTCACACCTCAGTTCCCACAAGTTAGTTAATTATTTCAAACTTTAATTGTACGTATATTCCGATGGATATATCAAATATGGTTTTAGTTTGATCCATATTAATAGCAATGAACGTTATCATTGCGATTATCTGATTTTTACAATAACGCGTTATGTTGGACAGCATGAAACCAAGCCTTAAAAGGGACATCTTGAAACTTAAAAGTTAAGATCCCACAAATGCGCCTCGATACCAAGTAAAGTCAATATAGTACAGTTGTGGAACTTATTCAAACGATAACTGCTTTGGGGATTTGGCTAGCTAGGTAACTGCTTGGTGAGATGGAGGTAAACTGCTGTAATTTCTATATTATACTTTTTTTAATGTATATAATATAGTACTTATACTTGTATATTATACAACCATTGCTTGAAACGAGGACTATATTATTTTAGTCGATTCAGTGGTTGTCTAATAACGGGATTTGTTTAATAACTTCACTATCTCTCCCGAAACCAAATTCAACTAAATCTGACTTTATGCTTAATAACAAATAATGAATTTATATTATTCTATATCAGCTATTTAAACCGCTCGCTTTTTTTGTTTGAGTAGTTCTCAGATGAAGGTCTTCAAAACATTGTTAGAATAGAGTGTCTAAGTGATCAGGTTGTCCGCTGAGTGAAACAACTCAGATGGCAACCCGATCACTTTGACACGCCGCGTCTCCTCCACGACACAGCAGCAGCACGCTCCACCTCTAAGTGATCAGGTTGACCCCTGAGGTTATCACCAACCTCAGACGGCAACCCGATCACTTTGAGTTAAGCGTGCAAACAAGTGAAGACTTGATTCTGTCAAATTTCTCTTCCTTTTATAGTTTTCTCTTATTAGTGTGAGGCTATTATTATTCGCTAATTTTGCCTATCTTACAATGCGTAGCTCAGGAATTAGCCATTCCAATGGATAAGTTTGGAAGGAATGTCTTCCATATCGAATTCATAATTCGACATATCTGGTTTCTATGAAACTAAACTTCATACTTGTATGTATGTATAATGTGGTTAGTGTGTTTGACATGCTAATCATATTTCAATTATCATTTTCAATTCCATTTAATCATTTAATTATCAATTTTGCATACCTAACTGAGATAGAGGTTGTTGAGGTTGTCATACGTGTGTGATATTTTGTTTTTCTATTTAGTTATATTCCATTTCCTTTATATGTAACTATGACAGGCTTGGACGGGATCGCTTATATTTGACTTGACCCAGTTCACAACTGATACACTTCTGTATATGATTCCTAATTACATGTTATTAGTTTTTACAATTCCGAAATTTAGAAGATTCATCAAAAAATATCATATGTATTGTATATACCAAACACAGGTAACTCTGCTTAATCTGGGCACTTTGGTCCCGGATATTTAGTCCCGATTAAGCGGAGTCCCCAATTAACTGATGAAATTTAGCATTAGCTTTTATGTATAGGAACCATTCCGTTCCTGGAGACTTAAGCGGAGTTGACTGTATTGGTCTATTACATTTCTGTTCTAGTAGATATTGAATATCGTGATAATGCAGGAGCAGGGAATTTTTAGCCAATTTATCACATAGCTAATAAAATTTAATGGAATATCTTCGACGGGACATCTCAAACCGAACATAATTGTCACTAGATCCAACATATCACTAGATCCATAACTATCGTTATGTTTTATTCTATTTTACGTCTAGTCTTGCTGCGGTTTTTCCCAGGAATGTATCTCTCATGTCTTTTATTAAATACAGTAAACATTTTACAGCTAAAACTAAAATATTTTAATTACTACTGAGATATCATATCATACCAACAGCTTTTATGTAATATTTCACTATGTACGTAAACCCGATTTTACTTACACTGAAAGCTATGGTATCAATCGGGCGCGATCATTGATTTTGACTGAAATGTAGTGTCGGTCGACAGATCAATAGTGCAACTTAACAGATTATTCCAAACATTCATTTATTAAAAACTTAATGAATTAGCATATCTAAACAATATACACTAACCGGACAAAAGTATTTGTACACTATATTATTCCCCATACAAATAGTACTAAATTGGTCTTTTCAAATTATCAATCACTGCCACTTTTTTAGGTGGCAGTGATTGATAATTTGAAATAATTGGGAATTAGTAATTGATTAGAAATATCCTACAATAACTAATTCGAATGCAAAGATTTCGAATTTGAAACCCGATTAGTTGTATCACTTACCGTTTCGGAGTTTTAATCTTCATGAATAGACCCATTTAAGTATTAAATGCACGTAAGATAATGAAGTGTGCAAATACTTTTGTCCGGGTAGTGTATAAATAGGGAGGATGCTAGAAGGTTGTCGTTTGGATATTTCTACTAAATCAAGAGTGTTTTTTCCAATTGTTATTGAATCAAACTGATAGTTGTACATATTCGAAAATGTTAAAATCGAGAAAGATAAGAGATTTTTAAAAGTAATTATAATTTTGATAATTTAATAAAAGTCCCCCACAGACGGGATGAGAGTGCTTTTTCTGAGATAGTACCAGTGGCGACGCTAACGCACCGTCACCGGATGGGACCAACCCGGGGTAAGGACTTTCGGATTTTTTTGGGCATGCCTAATTTACGGGACGGGACGGGTTAAGATGCCTAATTTACGGGACTGTCCCGTCCCGTCCCGTAAATTATGCATGCTCGATTGTTTTGTCCATCGTTTCTTTTTGTCGCCTAGAAAGTGTAATCAAATGGACAAAAAAGAACGATTTCGACTGTAACTGTCATCGTCGCATAATTTTTTATCTACACCCAAGCTTTGATATTAATATTTCCAAAACATTGCACCTATATGAAGAATTAATGGTATGATATACTAGAGGATCATGGCCATGCTCTTATGCAAATTTATTTTCGATGAAACCTTATTTCCTGAATTTTGAGTCTTCAGAAGTTTTTTATCCTTGTTTAAAATGAAGGACTATAAGAACTAATAAATGATTTGAAGGTTCTGTTGAAGATTATACACATGTTGATGGTGATGTAGCTATTGATGGGGTCTTTACAGTTAGTGAGATTGTATCAATGATCAGGATGATGCAGTATTATCGGAGGAGGCTTATATCGCTTGTGATGATGAACATGTTGCATGCCCGACTATTTCAGAATTTTGTGATGCTTTAGATATTGTGAGACGTTTTGTTACATGTAGTAAGATATACTATACTAATAGTAATCTCAATGCAATAGCTGAATTGGAAGAACTTCTGCTCAAGACTTGTACGTACTAAGATTTATAGGCAAACCTCTCTTACTGATTTCTGCTAGGGCTACTAAATCATTTTAGGATTTACATGTTTTACCAGTCTTATAATATCCAATCACACTATATCTGTCTTAGTAAATATGCTATTAACATTGCAAACTTACATTATAATTAGATAATAAATGACTCATCACATTTTTATTCGGATATAATTTACTTTTTTCCCTTTCCCGAACAGGTACGTTATAGTCGAGTTTCACTGTATATTTGAATAACTATATTTGAATAACAACCAATTTCAGTCCAGAATGTCATGGGGAAGCTTCAAATTTGGTGGAATTTGAAGTTCCCCCAGGGGAAATTCAAATTGGAGTTTCCACTGGGGGGAATTTCAATTGGAGTTTCCCCTAGTGGGAACTCCAATTTGAATTTGCCCTGGGGGAATTTAAATTTCTAAAGACTAGATTTTGCCGTACAAAAAATTGGAGTTTCCCCTAGTGGAACTTTAAATTCCCCTAGGGAAATTTAAAGTTCCACTAGGGAAATTTAAATTTCCACTAGGGGAAACTCCAATTGAAATTTTTTTTCCCCATGACACAGAACGTTAACAACATTTAAAGTGTGTTGTATGTTATGATCAATCAATTGGATCATAGTAACATTTCACAATTAAATAATAGACGCCATAATACAAAAGTTTATAGTTTATACCAATGTTGCAATCAAGAATTCATTTATACTACTTTTCACGAGTGTCTTATTTTACATGAAATGTCTCCACTATATCCCGACCATTTGTATTTCATGTATGATACTTCTCTATTGCTTGCCGTCATGTCCCGCGAAGTTAAACTCCGCGTTCCGCTTTTGCCAAGGCTCAAGTTGGCATGTTTGGCGATATCATATTGTACAAGCGCGCTTCGCTTGCTTGCTCTGCTCGGCTGACGGAAACTTTGTGTCCGCCAGAGGCTCCCTTCGGTCGCCTGAGGTCACATTGGTTAATTATGAGGGAGATAACATCTCTAAATAAGTCTGTCTCACTGTTATATTCGATATCGCACGAAAAATCACTAAATTTGTCAATTTTAAAATTTTTGATGCGTAATGATGACGTCATAACAGAGTGATGAGTCATCATTTTTTGACAGTTGCATCATATGTGAGGTATATTAATATACACATTCTACTAAAATTTCAGCCTTCTAGCACCTAAAATGGCTGAGTTATGGTCGAAAAACTGAAATTTCTAATTAAACTGATTTTTGGCATGTGGGAGTCTTTTGGCTATGGCTCCACTAAGTTCTGAGCTCAGACGAAAATGTCGACTCATCATGGAATTATGACGTCATTGTCCCCTTTTTTATAATTAGAAATTTCAATTTTTCGGCTATAACTCAGCCATTTTAGATGATAGAAGGCTGAAATTTTAATATACTGTGATATTCATATTTTTCACATGTGATACAACTATCATAAAAAATGCTGACTCATCATTGTGTTATGACGTCATCATTTCGCATCAAAATTTTTTAAAATTGACAAATGGTGATTTTTCGAGCGATATTGATTATAAAAGTAAGACATACATATTTATAGATGTTATCTACCTTATAATTAATCAATATGAACCTAGGCGCCCGCAGGCCGACTCCGGCGGACATTAAGTGTACGCCAGCCGTGCAGTTCAAGCAAGCGAAGCGCGCTTGTGTATAAACAAATATATACACATTAATCGAGTTTTAATAGTAAGGATTGACATATTTACTTTTCGTTCCCTCTTGTCATTTACTACACTATCTATTTATTAACCGATTTCTATTTATATTGAGAGCGGGCGGATCGAGCGAAAAAAACACCTAAATGAGTTGATTTCTACCAGGGATATACTGTAAAATGTAGACATTTTATATCATGAAACTAAATTGCTGATAAGTTAGAGTTAAGGAAAACTTTCTGGCGAAAAATAACCCGATGAGAGGATTCGTCCCCAATTGAGCAAAACTTAATTGAGCGAAACCTAATTGAGCGAAATATTAAATGGATTGATAGCCAGGATTAGACTTGAATTCTCTACTGGGTGTGGTGCACCTACATTTGTCTGACTCTGTATGTTGGCATTTGTCCGACGACTTCTTAATTTCCTTTCCTATTATATCTTTTGCCGAATCGACGGAATGAGGCCTAATTTGAAGTAGGAATAAGAACTAAAATATCACACAGTTACCCCCTCATGAAACAAAATGCCACTTTCTCGCTCAGTTGCAAACTATTCCAAACCTAAAATGCCCCCTTTCACTAAGTTCTTATACATATCACTCTTCAAAATGCTTACATTCGCTTTCCCTCCAATTTTTAAGTTACCGGACAAATATCATAGTTTTGAGTACTAGTAGTACCAAAATAACTTTATTCAATTGAGTTTCGCTTAAGTTTCGCCCAGTTAGGTTTCGCTCAACTGGGGAAACCCCGATGAGAGGAGAACATCCTATGGCACGCGGGAACTAAATGGATGGCAAGGGGAGTTTAAAATCAGACAGACATTTATGTTGATTCAGGGGTCGGCAACTCAAATCCGGCGTGCCACTGGCACACAAGGTCATAAATATGTTGACATTATAGTAGGTAAACTGGTTCACATCATTCAAAAGGTTGCCGGCCTTAGAGCCTCAACTTGACTTAGTACTCTATATTTTCCGAGTACCCGCTCAAAAAGCTGAATTTTCCGGGGAGGTGGGGGTAAGGTCTAAAAAGCCAAAAATTCCGGGGGTACCCCCCCCCCCGGATTCCTTAGAGGAAACACTGATCTCAGTGCAGGGGAAGCAGGTTTGAGAGAATGAGACAAAACCTTATATCTAAACAGTTCTCATGCAACCAGTTTACAATCACATTAAACTCACTTTACTCTAATTCGATAAAATCTGTCTTAATAACTATCGCGGCTTGGTCAATTTGCGACAGGAAGTATTTATTAAAAATAACCATTAAACCCACATAAATGAGCAAATATCCATCTAAGATAATAAGATAATTCTCACACTCCATCACAACCACTGTTACTTTCATGCATAATCAGTGAAATAGTATAATAAAAATACAATTCTCAATTTTTTGAAAAATCATATACCGTTACATCCTTTCAGCATAAGCATAGTGTCTCTTGAACACCTTTCCTCATTTATCTTGCACCAGTATGCATTCTCCATTTCTTTAACAGCAGTTGCCCATTGATTATACTGCACAGCGTTTTTGAGTTTGATAAAGGATGAGATCGTTGGTCCGATAGAGTAGACAGCATCCACTAAAATAGCAAACTCACACGGGCAAACTTTATTTCCGAATGCGTAGGAAGTTAGCTGACTTGCAATCCTGAAAGTAGTATTGAATAGAGAAGCACACTGCATGCTGTTTAAGCACTGCAGCTGTGAAGTGATTTTATTCCAGTCTCCTCCGACTTGTTCTATTTCAGTCTTAGCTCTCGGGAAGCTAAGATTGTATCCATAGCAGATGAATAGATCAGGAGTTGAGTAGCGTTTGAATGCACATAGATTCAGCTTTTCAAGTCCTTTGATAAGAGTTTCAGCATCTTCACAGCCAACCTGCTCTCTGCCTATCAAAAGTAATATCTGGACAAAGCAGACTCAAGGTTATTAAAAAGGAGTGGTCCGTATTCAAACTTTGCAAAAACGGAGAATCATATTGGAAAGTTAATAAAGCCCTCAGGGCCCTCCTTTATATCCAAATGCCATTTTTTTGTTTCCATATCAACTGAGGAATGCATAGACAGTCCAGTTAAGATTTTCTTATTTTTTGAATCAAGGCCTTCTTATTGTTGTTCTATCAAAAAATCAAGCATTAAAAATATAGATAACGATGTTTTAGATGAGCTAGAACAGCAGCATTTTCGCTCTAAAAGGAGCCTATTGCGCAATCACA